>JBBIGC010174547.1:0-15189 GCA_037576955.1 Lepidarchus adonis
ACACACACACACACACACACACACACACACACACACACACACACACACACACACACACACACACACACACACCAGCTAGCACACATATACACAAACACACACACACACACATGCCAGCACACACATACACAAACACATGTTTGCACACACACATACAAAAACACACACATATGTTCACACGCCCACCCACACACACACACACCTGCCAGCACACACATACACAAACATACACACACACGCCCACACCCAAACATGTTTGCACACACACAAACAAAAACACACACACAGGCTCACACACATGTTCACACACCCACCCACCCACACACACGCTAAAATATTTTGGCAAAAACCATAGCAACTGGCAAATGAAACCCTAAATCCAGAGTAACCATGGTAACAGTGTCAACAGGTCACCTGAAAGACGGACACAGGAGGAGGTAACGGCTACTCTCGGTTCCGTGTGTGTGTGTCTGCTGATGTGTGTGTATTGTGCTGATTTTCTAAAGTCTGGACACACAGGTGTGTAAGTGTGTGAGCAGGCAGGAGTCAGCAAACAGTATATACACTTGAATGCGCGCACACACACACACACACAGACTTGCTGTGTTATATGAAGCTCTGGCTGAGTCAGCGTTACCGTGGTCACTTCCTGTCCTGTAGAACACTAGAGGGCGCCAGGAGTGTGAGGGTGAATGGAGACAGAGCTGCACTGTCCTCTTTCTGTCAGAGCCAGCAGGAGCTCCGGACGCCACCCATCAATGAGCGTCGGGTGCCCATGGTCCTCCCTGGATCACTGTTGGTCAGTACTAACTGATGCAGATCTGGAACACGGTGCAGAAGACCTGCAGCTCTGGAGATGCTCTAGGCCCCAGATCCTTACTCTACTGCTTCCAGCACATCAACTTCAACAACTGACTGTTCACTTCCTGCCTCATACATCCCACCTTCTGACATGTGCCACTGTAATGAAATACGTAGATAATCAATGCTCTTCAGTTCACCTGGCAGTGGTCTTAATGTTATGGCTGATCAGTGAGGTTAGAAGATGGAGGGAAGTGTTTAGTTTGACTTTGTTGAGAAAATGAAACGAGTGTGTGTGTCTGCACAGAAAAGCTTTAACAGCACAACTGCCAGGTTTTATAACCGTGTGTGTGTGTGTGTGTGTGTGTGTGTGTGTGTGTGCGCGCGCATTCAAGTGTATATAAGAGCAATGGAAGAACAGAGTTTTTTCTTTTACTCTGTGCTGCGTTCACAGCAATGATTCTTACAGAACAGCGCCCCCTGCTGGACACACCTGGTGTTGCGTGTGGAGCATCAGGCCAAAACGAAACACTGACATTAGTTAGTGACAGAAAAGTGGGAATCAAGACAATCAGTCATGCTGATGGATGATCGTTATTTATTTATTTGTTTGTTTATTTTGTTCATTTCCTGTCTGCTTGTTTGTTTATTTATGCAACTATTTATCTATTTATTTATTTTTCTGTCTGTCTATTTATATATCTGTTTATTTATCAATTTTTTCTTTTTTATTTATGTATTCTTCCTTTTTTATTTATTTATTTATTTATTTATTTATCTATCTATCTGTCTGTCTATTTATCTGTTTATTTGTCCATCTGTTTATTTATCTTTTTTCCTCTTTTTATTTATGTATTTATTTATTTATCTATTTGTTTGCTTATTTATTTATTTATATATTTATTTATGTTTGTTTGTTTGCTTATTTATTTATTTTAAGTATCCTGGTCTTTCTCAATATAACCCAAATCACATGTTAAGAAGTTTTTGTCACCTATTAATAATCTAACACCAACATTAGTATTTACTGTATCTCTCTCTCTCTCTCTCTCTCTCTCTCTCTCTAGGTTTCTGATAGTCCTGGCTTGTCTGATTCTGGCGATTCTGACGACGTTTAAGGAGTATGAGGATGACTCCGGTCGCTGGCTGGTGGTTCTGGTGAGTTTTGATGCTCTGACCATCACAGTAGCGTTGAGTGAACCAATAGAATTTGGCCAAAACTCTTGGGACAGGAGGAAACTGTGAGGGAGTTTAAGGCTGTGAGGTCTAGTCACGTCCAATATTCAGCTGTAAACTCCACCCTTACTGTGAGCTCCACCCTTAGTTATCTCCACCCGCTCCACTTCATAGAGCTGCTAGATCCTGGAGACCATAGAGGTTCTGGAGAGGAACTCAGAAGATGGTGATTGGATGTGCAGACCCTAGTCCTCGATGCTGATTGGCTGATCTCCTACCGCTTATGTGTTGGAGGCTGATTGGTCCATCGTTTGGGTCGAACTCTGTCCAGTGGAGTCGGTCGTTCGGCTTCGGCTGCTGAACGTGAGCTCGGCCTGAGTGTGAGATCTTAGTCTGAACTAAACTCAGCCTGAGAATAACTAAACACACCCTTAGTTTAGTACAGTGAACAACGTTTCCCATTCAAGAGCCTTTCTCCATCACTCACTGATTAACACAGTGAAGGAGAAGAGACGTCGTTCTTAACATTACAGATGAGCCACAGACACAAACTGAATGTTAATGGCAATTTTTGATCATATTAAAGGAAGATTGCATTATTATCATGTTAACTTTGACAGCGCTACTCAAATCTAGTGTGAAACAAAAGCTCAGGAATCAGGAAGTGTATTTGTAACCATTTTATATAAAACATCCCTCCGGAGCCTTTGGACGTTCGGTTCCATTCACCACCACTGTGGCCATTTCTGTAACACCCGCTGGCAGAATCAGGGAACCGGACAGACGGCACAGCCTAGTCACAGGGAGTCTCCCAGGGAAGTGCCAGGGCTGCTCACTCAGAACCCGGATGCCAGTTCACTGATTTGAAGACAGATCTACGGGATAAACCCAGAAACAGTTTTACCAAAGTTACCAATGGGCTTTTATGCAGCCACGCCCCTCAGTGGAGCGCATGAGCGCTGATTGCTCCCTTGAGCAGTAACCGCCAATGATGTCATAGCCCTGGAGAGGGGCACCTCCCTGTCAATCAATGGACCCATCAACAGCACGGGCACCCTTACAATATCTGCTCTACATTTTCCTACAACGCAGCATTTCACATTGAGCCACTGAATAATTTCATTACGCAGAAATTTCCAACAGTCAATGGACATAATTTCTTTTTACGATAAAATGTCACGTGCCACAGAAAATCCTTCCTCCCCAAGGCCATCAGACTTTAATTCCCCTCGCTGTCACTCATGCACACAGTAAGCTGCTCTCTCTCTCACTCCTTCCATGTAAACCTGTTAATAACGGGGGGTATGTGCAGTATGATCCTGCTGCTCATTTACTGCGTAATAACTCCCTTATCATATAATGTGCAATTCTGTCTGAGCCTTTACTAACTGCTTCTCTCGTCCTATCTGCATATTTTATTTCATATTTTTTTATATTCTATTTTATTTATTTTAACTTATTTTTATTCTAGTATATTTGTCATATTTTATTTATGATTAAATTTTAATTTTTTAGATTATAATTTATTTTACAGAGCCAAGACAATTCAGATTCTATATTCCTATTTATACATTAGTCACAGTGATTGGAACAAGATATAAACAATGATAGTATAAATTGTATATACGGTTGTGCTCATAAGTTTAAATATCCTTACAGAATGTATAATTTTGTCAGAGAATATGAATTATATATATATATATATATATATGTATACACTGCATATTGGGGTAGACCCAGGACTGGGAACGCCTCGGGGTCCTCCCCCCCAGAGGAGCTGGAGGAGGTGGCCGGGGAGAGGGAGGTCTGGGCTTCCCTACTGGGGCTGCTGCCCCGCGACCTGACTCTGGATCAGCGGCAGAAAATGGATGGATATTAATTTTTATATTTTACATATTTTTTTTTCTTTTAATATTTTCTTTCATTTCATTTTGTAAAACGAATCAATCAATTAGTTAATTTAATTAATGAATGAATTTGATTTTGCAGCTGTGTGTGTATGTCTGCAGTCATAGCATAAGCAGTTGATTGACATATGGTTTTGTATGTGTATGTAGTGAGCACTCAGGGCCAGGCTGGAAATACAGTGGAATTATTAAAAGCCTTTAGAGATGAATCACTACTGTGAATGGTCCTTCAGCAGCGGAAGTCTGCTCTCTTCAGATGAGCCGCAGATCTATCAGCCATAACATTAAACCCACCTGCTTAATATAGTGTACAGTAGGTTCCCCCTCATCCGACTGTGGTTCACCTGTCAGTGGTTTTAATGTTGTGGCTGTTCGGAGCATATGGATGAAGAGAAAGAGAAATGTGTAAACGGATATTGTAATTAAATGTTTTTTGTTTTCTTCTCTGTGCAGGAAACCTTCACCATCTTTATTTTCGGGTCAGAGTTTGTGCTGAGGATCTGGGCAGCAGGATGCTGTTGTAGATATAAGGGCTGGAGGGGGCGGCTCAAATTCGCCCGCAAACCACTGTGTATACTGGGCAAGTATCTGTCTCACACACACACACACACACACACACACACAAAAGATTGTATTCTACTGGGAAAGAATTAAAATACTGTACATGAATAACTGTGCGTTTTCCACTGTAAAAAAACAGAGGCAGATGTTTTGTAATCAGTCTGATGTAAAATTTGTGATATTTTTTATTATTTATACATTATTCACAGTGATTGGAACAAGATATCAATATTTATAGTATAAATTGTATATGCAGTTGTGCTCATAAGTTTACGTTCCCTGACAGAATTGATGATTTCTTGGACATTTGTCAGATAATATGAATAATAACACAAAAACATTTCTTTCACTCATGGTCAGTGTTGGGCTGAAGCCATTTATTATCAATAAAACTCTTTTAAAATCATAATCACAACAGAAACTACCCAAATTACCCTGATCAAAACTTTACACACCCTGGAAATTTGGCCTGATAACATGCACACAACTTCACACAAACAGGTTATTAAAGGGAAATCTTCACATGTGATCTGATTATAATTAGTGTGTGAGTATAAAAGGTCAGTGAGGTTCTGGACTCCTGACAGAACCTTCATCTTTCATCCAGTGCTGCACTGACATGCACTGACAAGTCATGGGGAAAAGAATTGACAAAGGATCTGTGGGAAATATAGTTGAACTCTATAAAACAGGAAACAGAAATAAGAAAAATATCAAAGGAATTGAGAATGATAATCAGCAGTGTTCAAACTCTAATGAAGAAATGGAAAATTAGAGGTTCTGTTGAAGCCAAACCACAGTCAGTTAGACCAACTACAATTTCACAACCACCAGGAAAGAAAGCAAAGAAAAACCCACAAATAACTTCAGGTGAAACACAGGAGTCTCTGAAAAATGCTGTTGCTGTTTCAAGCTGCACAATAAGGAGGAACTAGAAGAAAGATGAGCTGCATGGTCGAGTTGCCAGGAGAAAGTCATTACTACACAAATGCCACAAAGTTTCCCACTTACAATAAAACAGCACAGAGACGAACCTCAGACCTTCTGGAGCAAAGTCACTTGGCTGATGAAACTAAAACTGAACTTTTTGGCCTAAACCATAAACGTTACATTTGGAGTCAACAAGGCCTATGATGAAAGATACACATTCCTGCTGTGAAACATGGTGGTGGATCACTGATGTTTGGGGATGTGTGAGCTACAAAAGTACAGGAATTTTGGTCAGAATTGATGGCAAGATGAATGCAGTAGAAAATTTACACTCATCAGCCCAAAAGCTGCACATGGGACGTACTTGAACATTCCAACATGAAAATGATCTAAAACACAAGGCCAAGTCGACCTGTCATTGGCTACAGCCAGCTAAAGTGAAGGGTCTAGAGTGACCATTTCAGTCTCCTGACCTCAATATCATTGAGGAAGATCCTCAAACGTGAAGTTCATGCAAGAAACTAAGAATTTACAGGAACTGGAGGCTTTTTGCAGCAAGAATGTGCAGCTTTACCATCTGAGAAGATAAAGAGCTTCATCCACAGCTTCCACAAAAGACTTCAAGCTGTCACTGATGTTAAAGGTATTAAGAACTATTAACACATGGTATTAAGAACTGGGGTATGTAAACTTTTGATCAGGGTCATTTGGGTAGTTTGTGTTGTACATTTACTCACAATTATTAAAAAAACAACAGTTTCTTCCCCAAAGAAACGACAGTTACCAACACAAATCGAGTAGTCTTACATTTCTGAGCTCACAGATGTTTTAAGAAATTCCACAGTTTCACTTATAGATTACTTGTCTTCATCAATATGACTCTTTCCAGAAGACAATGAGGAAGATCTCAGCTCAGTTGAATGCACACTTTAGGTGTCTTTAGGTATGAAATCCCAGGTTCTTTTTGGGTTCAAATAATGAGGTGTTGAGTACGTTTGCATGCAAGTTTATTGAGACAAGAGAAAAATGAAGGAAAAAAGGTATCGATCACTTCCCGTGTGATCTGTTTGTCTTTCGTTCTGAGACTGGGTGCCGAGAAACAGACCTTCTCATTCCTCAGAGAGCACTATGGGAAGGTCCAGTTGGTGAGATAGATACACAAAAATGTTGACGTCTTCACAGAATGTACAGGAAATATTCAGAGAAACCAAAATAGGCCCCATATAGGAAATACAGATTAAACTATACCCAAATTCCACACATTCATATTCTCAAAAATGGTTAAGAAATAATACATTCTGTCAGGCTATGTCAATTTATGAGCACAACTGTGTAAGGATAAAAATAAGTATAATTCATAGTATTATTCATAAATAAATGGATCATAAAAGTGCAAAAACTTGAGAAGGTTGGTTTTAAGACTGGATTGGAAGTTGGAGGTGGAGATATTTTGAGGGAAAGAATTTCGAAGCTCTAAACCTCTGAAATCTGCCGACTTGGTAAGATAAACTGCTGAATTATATAGAAACGGGATAGAATTCCTCTTTCATAAAATAAGTTTTAATACACTAATGAAGACGTATGCAGTTGCAGAGATGCTCCCTATGCGTAGTGACAGCATACAAATACCCTGTAGCTCTGTACAAATATCAAATAAGGATTGGTTTGGATTATTTATGGTTAATTATTACTTATTATTTCATTTACTAAAGGTTCTCTTGGGGTTTAATCATATTTTATGGTCATTGTGTCATGCATATTGCATTAGAAGCCTACTGTCCCACTATACTGCACCTGATATAGCCGCCCACTGCAGGGGTTAAAGTTCACATTGTGTAATGGTCTGTACACAATGACAAATAGTCCCATACTCTAATAAGGAAGATATAGGTTTATTTCTATTTGTAGCACAACCTGTCTGGCTGAATTAAGTGTGTATTTGTGCAGATATCTTTGTGCTGATAGCATCTGTGCCGGTGGTGGCACTAGGCAATCAGGGAAATGTGCTGGCTACGTCCCTCCGGAGTCTGCGCTTTCTGCAGATCCTGCGCATGCTGCGCATGGACCGACGAGGGGGCACCTGGAAACTCCTGGGGTCTGCAATATACGCCCACAGCAAGGTATACACACAAAAACATGCACATAAAACACACATACACATTCATACTATACACTAATCTACAGTGGATAATAATAATACATGTGTTAATGTATGCAGGGCACCTGAACACTAATGCTTGTACATGCAGGTCAGTATAATATAGGTTGTGTGCACGGAAGTGGGGAAGGGTGCTAACATTTTTAACCACATACAGCGATGCCAAATATTTTCTTTTAAGCAGACAGAACTATATCTATAATGTGGAAATAGATGACAGTATACATATGAATAATGCATCAAACTGCTGATGTACCCCGTTTGAAAGTTTGCGAAACATTTCGAATTTTCTTAATTTCTGAATAAATGTCTTCTGATTTTTGCGCATATCCTAAAAGTAAATAACAAGAACCTAAATAAACAAATTAGACATAAATTTTATGATAATATTGCATTCAATAAGTGGCAAGAGTATGTGAAATTATTTAATCAGAAGTAATGGGATGACAGTCAGGTCTGGGTGGGTGCCCTGTTTTATTTAGGAGGATGTTTGAGGAAGTTCATCATGAGACGTAATAGGCACGTTGTTGAAGCTCATCAGGCTGGAAAGGCTGCAAAATCATGTCGGACAGACTGTGTTCAAATAAGGGAATTCAAGGCCATTGTTGCTTGACCGTGAATCAGTGAACAAGGCATTTAATATTTGCAAGGTCACAGCAGAATCTTGTAAGCAACATAAGGCCTGTCTCACATTGGTTAATGTTAATGTTCACGAGTCCATCACAAGAAAAAGGTTGCAAGGATAAAACCACTGATTTCTTTTTCTGAGAAAGATCATTTGTACAAGTTGAAACAAAAAAAAGTACCAAAATGTGTTAATTTAGTGAGTTTGAAAAGCTCTTTTTATCACACAGACTGGAAGGTCAATGGTTCACACCTATTCTATTAATATGAATTAAATTAATGTAAAAAATATGGTATAAGAAGACAATGAATCAGTTGTTTTTTACGTTGGAGAAACACACTGTTTATACACCTAATACATTATATATTTTAGGGAATTTTATTTTCCCATTTTATCTTCTTAGTGCTAATAAAAATACACAAGGGATCAATCAAACTGAGCTAGTTGTGGAAAAATGTTTTAATGGGCAAAGTGACGCACGTTTATACTGTAGACCTGCAAACTGGGGACCAATATGATACTGTGTGTGTGTGTGTGTAGGAGCTGATCACTGCCTGGTACATTGGTTTCCTGTCTTTGATCTTGGCCTCGTTCCTGGTGTACTTGGTGGAGAAAGATGTTGTGATGACACAAGCGTCAGACCGAGAAGATCTCACCCCCACACCTGAGCAGGATTTCGACACCTACGCAGATGCACTGTGGTGGGGTCTGGTGAGAGACAACGCAAACTTCATCAACACACACTCACACTTGAAAACACTCGACACTACCACACACTGTAAGAATTAACACATGAATAAGTGCACACAAACACTTCCATTGACCTGAAAGTGGATTCAAGTTCTGAAAAAACTACATTGGTTTTGTTAACTTGGACTAAACTTTAGTTTTTTCTTTACCTTTTTTGGTTGAAAATATTTATATAAAAGGTTAAATTGCTTATTACCACATCAAATCACTTTTAAGTTGCTCTAACTTGCCTTTTTACAGAGTAAGCATGCGCAGTTCTATAAGTTGATTATTTACCTAAATAGCTTTGCTTTGTTGCAAATATTGTCTCCCCTGGGTCATTCATGTTTCAGCATTATTTCCATACCATTTATTAAACATATGTATAAATTAAGTGTGAGAATATGAAATGCCAGTTAAAAGCGTCAGACTGAAGCAGAAAATGTTTGGTTGTATATGATTTTCATGTATCCAGATAGGGTACAGGGTATAGAAAATCTGTTCCTCACACCAGTAAACCTAGACTTAAGAGCTGCTAGTTTAACAGGTAAAAAATGTCATGTAGTAAACCCTTTTTTGAAGTGGGGTGGTTGTATTACAAGCTTAATAACAACATCATTAAAATTGTAAGTTGATCAGAACACGTATACCATTTAAAAAATAATAATTTTGAAATTTTGAGCGTTTCCATATTTTTCTCTGGGTTTAATTACTTTTTTTTTTTTTTTTTTAAAGAAAAAAAGATTATTTTATGAAAGGGTAATTTACTTTTGAATAATTCCAAAACACCATTGTAGAACTGTTTAAATTTTTAATATATTCTTCATAGATCTGTTTTCAATATGTGTGTAAAATTTCAGACTGATAGAGTAAATACTTAATTTACATACATGTAAACCCTGATTATTTTTGTAAATTTTCACTCAGTTAATGTAACAGTGTTTAAAACCTTAGGTCAGAATGTAATAGAAGCACCATTGAAATTGTATATTGATGTGAATGGTGTGCCATAAAGAAAATAAGGTTAAACTGTGGGAAACTGAGTCTTTGCATGTTTTTTACCCATTTTACCTATTACACATACTCTCCTGCCATGCACCTGCGTGAACTTCCCAAACCCTGACAGCTCAGCCAATCACAGATTTCACCCCTACACACCCCAAACCCTGATAAATCCAGCGAATCATGGCAGTTTTCCCTGTTTGGATGTCATTTGATTGATGGACATGACTGTCAGTCGAACAGGCCCCTGGACACACAAGCACACGTAGACAAAAACCCAGAAGTGAGTTAAAATCCATGTTGACATGCTGGGAATATTTTTGGGTATTTCTGGGTTTTAGTAATAGAACAAGCTGTTGTTCGGATTAAAAACCCAGGTTTTCTACGTGTGAGTGGTTATTTTTCCTGTTGCGAGGGTCCGGGATGAGCAGGGATTTTGAAAGTTTTAATGGTGTTTTATGTGGATAATGAGTGTTCAGTTATGTGTGTGTTGAATTCAGATTTTTTTGTGCTGTTGTTTGACCCCGTTCACGGTGCAGTTTCCTTTTAAAAGACAATTTAGATTCAGTACAGCACGGGTGTAATGAGGTCACAGGAGTTTGTGTATGTCGACACTTTCATGGAATATAAAACAACAAAAGCACCAAACGTGATCAAATTTGAGTCAGTGCTCGGAGGGATAGTGAATCAAGCAACACTGAGTTTTGATATCTGTCACAATTGTTCTGGCTAAAACTCCATGTCCAACATGCAATTTTTGTTGTTTTTAGGCATTTGAAAAAGGGTTAAATATTGAGCAAGAACGTATACTGTCCATTGTAAGAAAGTCCTTAAATGATGAATAGTTTAATTGAATTATTTTTTTAGTTTTGTAAAGACAATTTTTAGCATTGGAATCTTTCAATACTCAAATTTTAAATTTTGTTTTCAAAACAGAAAAGGATCATGCTTTCACAACCACGATCAATTTTCTAAATAAGCATGTTTTAAATAAAACCACAAAATGTCTCAAATTCAATGTTTATTATATAGTTTTTATTTAGTTTTCAATTATATATGAATTAACATAATGTCCATGTCATCGCATCCTGTTTTTATTTAGCGTGTTTATTACACATAGTTTAATTTTCTTTGGAAACGAAACTTATTTGTAAGATCCTGTTAATTTCCTTGCTTTCAGCAAAGACATTTTTTTTAAATGATATGAGACAGAGCAGCCCTATTTTGTGGAGATTATTCAGATTGCTAAACATGGCTTTATAATAAACTAATAAAAATACCCTGTTTACTATTCAAAGTGCAAAGTAATCATAAAAGTCATGTTTTGTTCGTTTTTTTTATTTTATTTGACAAAGTCCTTATTATATTAAAGGCCTTATTATATACAATACTGGGCTAAAGTTTTAGTCTCCTGAGAAATATATATGTAAGAGTAGTTTAGAGGTGGTTAGTGTTTTTATTGTTGTATTTTCAGACACTAATATTAGAATCAATACAAAAAAATTAATACACTGAGCGGTATATGTTTGTAAATGTGTTGGGTTCTCCCCCTGGAGCCATCACATCCCTGGTTTGGGCTCAGTCCTTGCTGTTGCTTAGAAAGTTTTACACATCCATGCATTGGCTAGAGGCATTTAGGGGGAATCGCCAAACCTGTGTTGTTTTTTGTTTGTTTGTGTTTATTATTATGATAACTTGTGTTTTTGGTGCAGAGATAAATGGGAACAAACAATTTGCACAAACTGCCTAAGACTTTTGCACAGTACTGTACGCAAGTGCTTTAAATTCTCACTGCTACATTAATAGGATGGTTTATATTTCTGTATTATATAGGCATTTTTACATGCTTGTGGGTATGTGAAAACTTTAATTCACTATTGTATTTTTCCTTCATCAGATCACTTTGACGACCATCGGCTACGGTGATAAGACACCGAAGACATGGGCAGGACGTCTGCTCGCTGGGACCTTTGCTTTGATTGGTGTTTCATTCTTCGCTCTGCCAGCTGTGAGTACTCCTGCTTTTCTCATCTCTTCATCACTGTGTGTAAGGGCAGATAAGATAAATCTGAGGGTGGAAACATATCTGAGACTGGCGTTGTAAAGGTCATTTAATGGAAAATAAAGATAAAAGAGGAAGTGAAATACTGCACATAAGCGAAAAGCAAAAAATTTTTGTTGTTATGAACATTTCTATCACAGTAAAGTTTCTGTGGATCTTGATGTTCAGCTGTGTCTGTAGGGTCTTAGATTCAGGGCTCTCTCTGCTTGGTTCACTGTTTCTATAGGAAATATTTGGTTTGGTTGTTTCTGTACAGTATATTTATTGATTGTTTTGTATGGTATATTGATTGTTCTTCTAGTGTATATTGGATTAATCGATTGTTTCTGTAGGGTATATTATATTTGTTGGTTGTATCTATAGTGTATATTATATTTAGTGGTTGTTTTTGTAGGGTGTATTATATTTACTGGGTGTATTGATTTTCTTGGTTGAACCTATAGGGTATATTATATTCATTGATTGTTTCTGTGGAGTTTATTATATTTATTAATTGCTCCTCTGTGGTATATTGGATTCATTGGTTGTATCTGTAGGGTATATTATACTTATTAATTGTTTCTCCATGTTATATTTTATTTCTTATGTTACGGAAATGTATTGGTTGTTTCTGTAGGGCATATTATATTTATTGGTTGGTTCTGTAGGGTGTATTGGATTTATAGATTGTTTCTGTATGGTATATTATATTTATTGGTTGTATCTGCAGGGTATACTGTATTTATTGATTGTTTCTATAGGTTGTATTGGATTCATCCATTGTTTCTGTAGGGTATATTATACTTATTAATTATTCCTTTAGGGTATATATGTTTATATTTCTTGGTTGTTTCTGAACGGTATGTCATACTTATTAGTTGTTCCTCTAGGGTATATTAGATTTATTGGTTGTACTGAATATGTAGGCTATATTATATTCATTAGTTGTTTCTGTTGGGTATATTATATTTATTTATTGTTCCTCTAGGGTATATTGGATTTCTGGGTTGTTTCTGTAGGGTATATTATATTTATTGTTATTTTTTTGGGGGGTGTATTGGATTCATTGGTTGTATCTGTAAGGCAAATATAAATTTTTCATTGTTCCTCTAGGGTTTATTGGATTTATTGGTTTTATCTGTAGTTTATACTATAGTAGTTTTCCTGTATGACATATTATATGTATTGGTTATATTTACTGGTTGTTTCTGTAGGGTGTCTTGGATTTATAGGTTGTTTCTGTAGGGTGCGTTATATTTATTGGTTGTTTTTGTAGGGTATATTATATATAGCGGTTGTTTCTATAGCTTAAATTACATTTATTGGTTGTATCTGCAGGTTATAGTATATTTATTTGTTGTCTCTGCAGTGTGTATTTGATTTTTGGGAGGTTTCTGTAGGGTATACTGTGTTTTTTGGTTGTTTCTGCTTGGGGTGTATTGGATTAATTGACTGTTTCTGTAAGTTGTATTAGATTGATTGGTTGTTTCTTTAGGGTATTTTGAATTTATCGGTTGTTTTTATTTGTTAACATATTTTATTGGTAATGTCTGTAGGCTTAATATTAGGCTTAAGCTGCTCTCTGTTTCATAGGTTGATTCTGAATAGTATATTTGATTTATTGGTTGTTTCTGCAGTTCTCTCTTTGATTGGCTGTCTGTAGGGCATCTTAGGCTTAACGCCCTGTGTGTTTGATGGGTTGAGTCTGTAGTGCACCTTTGGTTCAGGACTCTACTGTTAGTACTTTGTGTTGGAAGGATATATTTGCATCAGTCTCTCTGTGATTGATTGGTTTGTATCACATTTTAAGTACAGGCTTCTCTGGGTTTGGCTGATGGTGTCTGTCACTAATCCTGAATTCATGTCTGTGTGTTTGACCTGGTCTGGTCTGTAGGGGATACTGGGTTCTGGTTTGGCTCTTAAAGTTCAGGAGCAGCACAGGCAGAAACACTTTGAGAAACGTAGACACCCTGCGGCTGGACTCATACAGGTAAGTCTCAACAGCTCCGACAGGTGTACAATCAAGAGCTTGATGACGGGCTGCATCACAGTGTGGTTTGGGAACTGCACTGTCAATGGCCACATAGCACTACAGAGGGTGGTGGAGACAGTAGAGCATATTATTAGCAACAGTCGTCAGACAGTCAGGACATTTTCTACCAGCGGAGTCTGAGAAAGGCCCATAGCATCATAAAAGACCGACTGCTCACACCAAAATGCTCAGGGACGGTTTTTATAACCTGGCCAACAGATGCTGAACGTGTGATTTAAAACCTCAGTCACCTTCAGCCTGGTCTTCCACTACACACTGTCACTTTAATGCTCTCAGTCTGTGCATTAGTGTAACATGCACTTATCATTTCCACATATTTTCACATAATATTTTACATTTTACACAGTTTCTTATACAACACGTTAACTGACATCTGTATTGAGTCTCGATAATGTTTAATAATAGTATATTCTTCTGTCCCAGTGCACAACTACCTCTACTTTGGGGACTTGTACACTTTTTATACTTTTAGTTTTTTCAAATTTTTACATTTTTATATTTTTCCTACTAATTTATATACACATGCTCTTACTGAGGAGTTTACCGCTTCTTCTTGGCCAAAACATTTCATTGTACTGTTGATCCACAATTAAACAGATGTGGCAAAAGAAAGTAAAAATTCTCCCCAGGATTTTGTTCCAAATTTTGAACAGGATTTTTACTTCCTGGACTTGAATTTACCTCCAATGCCATTAACCAATATATGATTATCATATATGATATTTGATATACGATATATGATAAACGGAGCTGAACTGTATTTATTATCAACATGGTTCTGTTTCATTTTAGGCCGCATGGCGATATTATGCCACAAATCCAGTGCGAGAAGATCTTATTGCAACATGGAGATTCTATGAAACCGTGATATCGCTGCCATGCTTCAGGTATATTATCTCTGCACTCATGCACACACAATCACACTTTTACGATTTTAAGTTTTCTTAGTTTCATGCTTATTTGAATCCATCACAGTTCTGTTTGTGTTTCACCTTATTTTCACCATCATGAAATTGCAATTTTGCTTGTCATCAGGAGACCAAGGCCTCGTTTACACTGCAGGTCTTGATGCTCAGTTCTGATTTGCTGCCTATATCCGATTTTTTTGATCTTCTGTTTACACGTGTTATAAATTGTGACCCATATCCGATTCGCCTGTTTACAGTTGCTATAGCAAAGGGGCGTGGTTACACCACACAGTAGCCA
>JBBIGC010174554.1:0-15189 GCA_037576955.1 Lepidarchus adonis
TTATGGACCTACTAGTACATCCGGAGAGTAATGCATTACAATAATCTAATCTAGAAGTAACAAAAGCATGAACAAGTCATGTAGTCATGTAGTGACATCATAATACTTCAAATAAATAGTGTGCAAGGGAACTTTTTCAACACAAAGTACAATTCCCTGAACTAATACATCTACCTCACAACTAAACACAGAAAAGAGTAAAACACTGTCCAAAATAAAGAAGTGGGCAGCACCAGTATCACGAAAGCATGCATACCGTGTCAGTAAACGCGACCATGTCCTGCAGAATAAAAGTTTAAAAACAGGGTCTACAGAGAAGTCCATGAAAGAAATGGACAAACCAACTAACAGTTGCTCTGCACCAACCAACGCTATACCCTCTCAGTACGATCACAATTTCTACAATTTTTTACGTGTCAATTCAACTCAATTTATATAGCACTTTAAAATCAACACAACTGACCAAAGTGCTGTCCACATATATAAAACACAAAATAAAATAGAAAGCCATACAAACAAAATAAAATAAATAACATAAATAAAACACTAGAACAAACAGTAGGTCACAGTAAAAATCTACATCTCAGACTTTGAGAACAGGTGTGTTTTAAGAACAGACTTAAAAAGTCAGTCATGTTGCAGGATATACAGTGGTAGATAATTCCACAGTTTTGGGGCAATATGTGAAAATGAACAGTCCCATCGAAATTTCCTCTTTGCTTTAGGGACGACTAGTAATATCTGATCTGCTGACCTGAGAGAGCATGATGGAAGGTTGGGCTGAAGCATATCAGACAGATACTGTGGAGCGAAGCCATGAAGACTTTTACAAATAAATATAAGAATTTTAAAATGAACCGGAAGCCAGTGAAGTGATGAACTGGAGTGATGTGTTCCCGTTTTCCCATTTCATCACAACTGAAGACAATCAAGTGATGCTTGATTTAGCCCAGAGTAGAGCATTGCAGTCATTGAAACGAGTTGTGATAAAAGTATGGATTAAAATCTCTAATTTATGTAGAGAGATGAACAGTTTAGTTTTAGAAAGTTGTGCATCAAATCTGAGATCGCTGTCCAGCTTTACACCAAGGTTTGTTACAACTGGTGTCAAATGGAAATGGAATGCAAAATCATATTTCCAAAGAATTGATCCAGGATAATAAGTACAATGAAAAAAGAAGAGGGCCGAGAATAGAACCTTGCAGAACTCCACACGTGAGAGGCGCTGGAGAGGATTCAGACGTTCCAATATGAACGCTAAAACGCCTTCCTGATAGGTAGGATCTAAACCAGTCTACAGCACCACCCTGAATTCCCACCCAACTCTCCAGACGAGTATTAATGGTCCACTGTATTGAAGGCAGCTGTTACATCCAAACTACACAGTGACCAGAGTCTGTGGCTAGAAGATCATCATTAAGAACCTTTAATAATGCAGAATCTGTACTGTGATGGGTTTTAAACCCAGGCTGAAAAACTTCTAAGATATTGTGCTGCTATAAAAATGGTTTAAATTGGCAATAAACAGGCCTTAGAAATAAAGAGAAAAAAGGGAGTTTGGAGATTAGCCAATACATGGGGATCTACATTAGGTTTCTTGATTAATAGCATCGCAACTGCATGTTTAAAACGTATAGCTACAACCCCATTTGTTAAACTTTCATTAAGAATTTTGAGTAAATATGGTGCAATGGTTGAAACAACCTCTTTAATCAGGCGAGGTGGGATTATATCATTAGGAGATCCAACAGGCTTCATATGACTAATTCTTTCTTCCAGCAAAGAAAGACTAACAAGTTCAAACTGATCATAAACAGCAGAGCATGTAAAAGAGATGGATGGGTCATAAGAAGGAGAGTGAAATTGGGCCCTAAAGCTTAAGAAGTTTTCACAAACTTCAGTTTCTCCAGGCTCTGTGGGGCATTAAAAACAGAGTTTATGGTTTTAAACAAAACCTGTGGGTTATGACGATTAGATGCAATAATACCAGAAAAATATTTTGTTTTAGAAGATTTCACAGTTCTCTGATGACACCGCCAGCTGTCCTTCAATATCTGGACAGACACCTGTAGATGATTCTTCTTCCACTGTCACTCAGCTCTCCTGCATTCACACCTTGCTGCCCTGGTGATGACATTTACCCAAGGTTCAGGTTTGGGTTTGAAGAACTTCATCTTTAGTAGAGCCACTGTATCTGATGTTGTTAAACTAATAAAATTAATAAATTCCCAGTATCTGAATCACATTCAGAGATGAAACTGCGTCCATTGCAGAGCTGAATGCTGCAGAGAACTGCACTGGACTCACCAATGGTCACCCAGGTTTCAGTTATATGCATCCATCAAGCACTGCCAATGAGAGCATCCGAAACGGACTTTCAGCTTCACACACCAATTGCTGCATTTTCCACAACGTCTGCGTCTCTGTCTTCTGTTTGCAGGAGCACAGTATGAGTGGGGTGATATCCCAGAGAGAAGCGGGGTTTCCTTATTGTCTAGTCCAGCCTGAACTAAACTTTGGAAAACATTGGAAAGCATCAAAATACAGTCCAAAGAAGCCATTGCCCTCATGCCCTTGACATGAAACAAATGCTGAGTTTAGATGTGTAACTAACACACATATATCAGATATGAAATAACATCACATGATGCTTCTCTCTAAAATATTTCTATATTTTATATTTCAATTTGGAATGGTTAAAAATTTTGATTCAATGTGACTTTTTTTTGTTTTACAAATTTTGTGAAAAAAAAATTCAGAAACTATTGGAAAGCATTGTGACGTGTGTGCTTCATCTTGTTTTGCTGTGAATTGCTGCTTTATGTCTACAGGTGACCAGTCAATCAGGATTGATGGCTGCCATATTCTCAAGAAAAAATGTTAAATGTTTTACAGAGAAACATCAAGATATTTTCTAGCTGACTCAAGTTGTCCCAAAAATTTATTTAAAGGTAAGGTTATAGCCTAATATGTTTGTGTTCTAAAACTCAACATTTGTTTGATGCTTAATTTAGAATGTAATGGCTTCTTTTGGCCATAGTTTCATGCTTTCCTGTTTTCAAAAACAATTATTTAAGTATATAAAAATGGAAATTGAGACCAACAAGAAAAAACTGAAAGAGAAAAATGACTGTTATTTAGAAAAGTACATAATATGATGACCTTGAAAAATGCACATGAAGATCACATTCAAGCTTTAGAATTTCTTTATACTCATGGCTACAAAAAAAATGTAAATTTACACAGTCAAGTCCACTAATTATCGTTTACAGACCCCCAGGGCCTTACTCAGAATTTATCTCAAATTTAACAGTTTCATCACATAAAGCTTTAATTGTAGCAGACTTCAATATTCACTTTGATAGCCTCAATAATCCTCTCAGATCAGCATTTCTATCCATCCTAGATTCAGTAGGAGTTAACCAGAAGCTCAAAGAACCCACTCACAGTCCTGGTCACACCCTAGACTTAATACCAAGTCTCTGGTTAAATATAGAAAATATAGTTACAGCGCCACAATCTGAGGCGATCTCAGACCATTTGCTTATTTCATTTAAGCTGCATCTTAGAAATAACACATGCACCTCACAACAATATCATATTAAGTGCACATTCGCAACATCTACTGCCCATAATTTTATCAATAATCTCCCAGAAATTCTCCTCAGGACTCGATCAAGTATCCGAATGCTTAGAATCAATACTCTCCTGTACCTTAGATGATGTAGCTCCTCTGAAAGGAAAATCAGAGACAGAAAAACTAGCCCTCTGGTATAACAACTACACATGCAGTGAAACTGCATGAAAACTACAGCGTAAATGCTATCAAGCACATTAAACAGTGGATTCTTCACAACGTCCTACTTTTAAATTCTGAAAAGAGAAAAGTTCTCATAATAAGTCCACCAGCAGCTCGGAGCAAGCTTTCTGACTACACATTTACTCTGGAAGGCCACTCTGTCTCATCTTGTACAGCAGTAAAAGACCTTGGTGTGATAATTGACCCTAGTATTTCATTTGATGTCCATAACATAACTGCCTTCTTTCATCTCAGAAATATTGCTATGATAAGAAATATATCACATGACTCATGCTTTTGTTACTTCTAGATTAGATTATTGTAATGCATTACTCTCTGGATGTACTAGTAAGTGCATAAATAAGCTCCAGTTAGTCCAGAAAGCAGCAGCAAGATTCCTTACTAGAACCAGAAAATACAAGCACATCACCCCAATTACAGGGGGTCCTCGATTTACATCAGCGTTCGGTTCCACAGAATGTGAGGTAACTCGAATTTTTATGTCAGAATTCATGTACTGTATTTCACCAATGATAGGCCACCCCACATTATAGGCCTCCCCATTCTATAAGCTACAGAAAATCCTCATTTATGTTTTAAAACCGTAAGATAAGCCACTACGTTATTAGCCGCAGCATTACTGAATTTACCGATCTGAAGTAAAAACAACTAACTTGATACGACCCTAAAGGCCTTTGCAACTCTACACCATAAATAAGCATAAATAATTTAATTGATAAAATTTGGAACTACGCTGCAGAGTTTACGCTTCACACAGCGTCTGCAATACTGTATATGAGATGAATGCGTGTCCAACGTTAGTGACAGCAAAGCAGCACAGGCCGTAATTGACAAAGTTTCCATATCCGATTTGAAGAAAGGTAAGCCTAATAGTTTTTGCATTTCAGTGTTGCAATTTTATACTGAAGAATTTACATGTAGACAGATGATTGACATAGCTGTACTGCAGCCCCAGTTAGTAGCATGACAGAGCAGTGCCGCGTTCCAGCATCAAAGAAAGTGTTTTATTCTTCTTTGTTATTTATCTTTAAATTCATGCGTCGTATTCGGCAGGATATGACAAGAAGATTGTGAGGTTATACTTTGTAAAGCTAATCATATGCTGCATTTAGACAAGATCAACTCTACAACCACTTATATTTTACATTATTTATTTTATTTAAATTGTTGTGCTTCGAAGACTATGATACCATGATGGCTAGGATAACTGCGAACTGATGCTAGTTCCGGCAAACAGCTTGTTTGTTTCCGGTTTCCAGTGAAAAGTGTAGGTAAGCACTTTCCATGTTCTGTGATTTATACGGACCCGTCACTGATCTGTCTTTGCTTTGCGTTGCTTTTCAAACTGTTCATGACTGCAGTAAACAGTATTTTTAAATTCAACTAATCATCTGGTGACGTCGTCTTTTTACACTGAATTATACTTCTAGTGAATATGTTTTTATGTGTTTAAAAATTCTGTTTTAAAAATCTTTGCTCCAGATAGAAATGCTTTTTTTAATGCTTCAAACCTCCACCACAGCAGTAAATGCATTGGAGAGAAAAGTTGTGGCAAGATCATACTGACGTTGCCTTAGCACAATGCCCCGTTCTACAAGCCACAGAAAATCCTCATTTATGTTTAAAATTCTAAGATAATCCCATGTTATTATCTGCAGTGTTACTGAATTTACTGATCTGAAGTAGAAGAATCTAACTTGACCCCTGGAGCCTTTACAACAATATACTGATAGTGACGTTATACCGTAGTTGACCAGTGATAAAAGTTTTGAACGTAGCCGTGTCTTTCGCTGCAGAATTTAAGCTACAGCTCTTTCGCAAAAGAAAATGGCAATCATGCAGCTGGATGCCACATTGAAGTCAATAAACGCAATATTAAGTGTGTTTAACGACTTTAGTCAATCGTGCATTTTATACTGAAGAAATTACATGTAGACAGATGATCGACATGGTTGTACTGCAGAAAATAAAAAAAACTTTTCCCAGCCAATCAACTTTTAGGTTAAGTTATATTATATAGTTATATTATTATAGTTATATATATATATATTATATGCTAGGATGTAATATAATGTAGCAAAATGCTGAAAAGGTTTGAGAGGCTGGATGCAGCAGCACCATTTACATGAGAGAACATGGTCACTTATATGTCTTTGCTTTGCGTTGCTTTTTGACCTGTTCATTGCTGCAGTAAACAGTACATTTAAATTTAACTAATCATTTGGAGTCTTTTTATACTGACCCCCCCATTTGAACAAGTAACACCCAACACCAGGTTTCCAAAATCAATGTATAAGCTGCAGCTTATTGTTGGGGAAATATGGTAATGGTGGACAAAACAAATATCCCAGCAAAAACAGTGCAAAGCCCTTTCTCTCCCCATCTCTGCAATATGTAGACTTTCACACACTGCACGCGCTAACCTAGCGGTGCTTGCGTATTATTGTAATTCTACTACCGTATATGACAGTAAATACGTGCATGCAACTTTTTTTTTTAAAGCCAGTGATACCATGAATTCTAAGTCATGTACGAAGTAAGTTGAGGACACCTTATCTATTTTGCCAATCAAATTTTACATCCATAATAAAATATTATTGTCCAGTCTTACAGAGCTGCTCGCTGCTGCTTCAGTCACTTTATATTGTACAGAAACAGCAAAGACACAGTTACAGTGTTTCAGAAATTTGTATTGATTATTATACAGGACTTTGCATTATATTCTAAAGTAACTGTTTAGATTTTTTATATTGTCATACTGCATATTGTTTTATACATAATGTATATAAAATAATACATGGAGCTCGGCTTCTATGCAGGATATTGCTTATGTGCTTGTAATTAATATTTCAAGCTCATAATTACATTCACAAACTCTCTGACCTACAATAACTGTCGTTGTTCTAGACATGAACAGAACCAGGTCACAGCAAAAGAATCAAATGCCAAAACAACAGAAAGAACCCGGTTCCAGATACTGAACATTATGACACTAGTAGTCGACTGTAGTTTATTTATTGTGACTCTGTTATAGATTCATTGATTTTCATGACATTGTATCAGTTGAAGCTCCTCAGTCTTTCTAGGTTTATTCTGCTGTAACATCCACATTTCACCAGCAATTTAATTTGTGTTTCCAAGAATGATAAAAAAAAACAAAAGTCAGAATTTTTCAGATTTTTGCAGCAAGAACTTCAATGAGAAACAGCAGTGATTTAGTTTGATTTGCATCATTTGACAAAGTCAGTGTTTCTAGTGTTAATCACCTGCAACACAGAGCATCACATACAGACATGATGTTCCCCCTCTCCTACTGAGGAGAGCCCATATGTTCTGAAGCACTTACCGGATCTTAACTCAAAGGCCCATCTGAACACAAGGAACTGCAGATGCCTCTTCAAACTGAACTCATCGCTTCTCTCAGTTCTCATTTATTCACTTATATTCTTTGTCTGTTCTCTCTCTCCGGTGTCGAGCAAAGGAGGGTGGGTTCCTCTTCTGAGCCTTGGTTCCTTCCATGGTTTCTTCCTACATTTTAGTCACCACCTCTGTCACCATCGTCTTGCTTATTCTGGGCTTGGTGACATCAGTTGTAAAATGTGTTACACAAATAAAATTGACTTGACTTGAAATTGACTTAAAGCCTTTTAAGTATTTTAAGCCATTTCTAAAATTCAGTATGTTTAATGTTGAATTTTGAGTGTAATACCTTCTTTGGAAAGTATCAAGATACTGCCCAATGTTTTCAAAAACAATATATTTTTTCAGAAATGTGTAAAAAATTTTATTGAGTCCAAATTTTACAGACCATTCAAAATGTATTCAAGAAAAATTAGAAATATTTTACAGAGAAATATATGATGCAATTTTCTAGCTTTAGTTACAAAACTAAAGAATTTAATGATGTCCCAAAAATACACATGAAGGTATCAAAATATTTTTGAAATTGTGGTCTAAAATTAATCAACATTAGTTTAAAGCTTAATATCACGTGTAATTGATTCTTTGGGCTGTATTTCAATGCTCTCAAGTGTTTTCAACAGCAATAACAATATAGATTTTTATTTTATTTTTTATCTTAAAAAAATCTAATTGAGAACAAATTTCTTGCACCATTCCAATTTTTTTCTGAACAAAAATGTGAAATATTTTACAGAGAAACATCATGTGATGCTATTTTCTAGCTGATTTGTGTGTATTAGTTACAGATGTAAATAATTTCATTACTTACCAAAAATGCACATGAAGGTAAGGCCTTACATATTGTTTCAGTTTTGATTAGATCTCAACATTTGTTTCATGCCTCGTTTGGAGTGTAATTTGCAAGGTTTTCAAAAACAATGACAAAATACAGTTTTTTACTCTCAAATATGAGAACATTTCTAAAAACTAATGTTTGTGCCATTCAAAATGTCTTCTCAAATATGAAATATTTAACATGAAACAACGTGGTGATGTTTTCTAGCCATCTAAATGTGTTAATATTAAAATTTCGTCAATTTTATGTCACCAGAAAACACATGATGGTAAAGTTATAACTATATATATATATATTTCCAAAAGTTAAAATCAAGACCAAATATTTTGCACCATTAAAACGTATTCTCAAATACAAAATACAGTGGTGTGAAAAATTGCTTCCCCCCTTCCTGATTTCTTTTTTCTCCATGTTTGTCACGGTTCTGTTTCAGATTATCAAACAAATTTAAATTAGTCAAAGACAACATAATTAAACACAAAAAGCAGTTTTTAAGTGAAGGATTTCGTTATTAAGGGAGAAATAAATCCAAACATATATAGCCTTGTGTGATAAAAGTGATGGCCCCCTAAACCTAATAACTGGTTGGGCCCTTAGCAGCAACTGCCTCCAAGCGTTTGCGATAATTTGCAGTGAGTTTTGTGGAAGTAGTTTGGGTCACTAATCTTTGCAAAATAGTTGTAGTTCAGAAACAGTGGAGGGTTTTCTAGCATGAACCTTTTTAATGTCACACAGCTTCTCAATAGGATTCAGATCAGGACTTTGACTAGGCCTCTCCAAAGTCCTCATTCTGTTTTTCTTCAGCCAATCAGAGGTGGATTTGCTGGTGTGCTTTGGATAATTTTTCTGCTGCAGAACCTAAGAACCCAATATATTTTCTAAAAAATTATGCAAGAACTTCAAATCAAGACCAATTATTTTATACCATTAAAAGATGAAATAAATTACAACATGTGGTGATATTTTCAAGAAGATTTAAATGTATCCACAAAATGCACATGAATGTAAAGCTAAAGCCTTTTGCAATTTTCGTCAACTCAAAGTTGGTTTCATGGCTCATATGGACTGTAATGCCATTTTTTGGCCTGGATTTTAATGCTTTGAATATTTTAAAAGAGTATCATTGCATTTTCTGAAAAGTATGCTAAAAGTTACAATTCTTTACATTTATAAAATGTGGATTACTTAAAAACATGTTTGCATTTTCTAGGCGATTTAAGTATGTTAGTTTCATGACTAAATGAACACAAATCAACACAAAGACCATATCTGCAATTTTAGTCTAGTTTTAAGCCTTATTTGGAATGTAATGGTTGGTATTTTGATGCTTTCCAAAGATTTAAAAAACATTGTCTGAAAAATATGCAAAGATCAAATTTTACAGAGAAACATGTTGTTTCTAGTGGATTAAATGTACAAACACCATTCAAAATGTATTTTTAAGAAAAATGTTAAATATATAAAAGCATGTGGCATTTTCTATGTGATTTAGGTATGTTAGTGTAAAATTATTAATTTGAGGACATTTATAAGAAGAAATAAACAATCCACACATTTGTTTTATATATTTTTGCAATTGTGATGCAAAACTCAAGGTTGGTTTAATGTCTCATTTGGACTATAGGTGTTTATAAATGGCTTCTTTGGGCTGCGTTTTGATGCTTTTAAATTATTTCAAAAAACAATGTATTGGTTGAGTAGCACTGCCTAGTGAACATTAATGCAAGAATCTAGACATTCGCTAGTCAGGTTCAAACCTGACCAAATTTGACAAATTTCTTGAAATTCCATCTCTTGGGGGAACTGCAACTGAAATTTGTATAAACACACACACACACCAACTCTGCCTCTTTCCATGAAAGGCTGCAGGACAGATTTCCGTCCGTGTATTTACCCCCATTGCGATAGCTCGCCAACCCCGCCTCTAGCCAAATTATTATTTATTTATTTTTAAAAGAATGAACGATCTCTGCAGGTCATCACACAATTTCAATTTGGACTACATCTGTGCTAGTATATTAATTAGGAATCACTATAGCTTATTAACTTTATTAACTTGTGCAGACTAGCGAGGGCCTCTATTAAAAAAGCTGTGTTTAGACTTCAGATAACTGCAGTTTTTGTATTTACGTCATGCTCATGGTTCCATATGGGCTGGTAATGTCTGAGGTGCTGTTTTATAGACAAATCACTTCACTGCTGTTCTGATTGGTCACTAACAAAAAAGGAATTTTAAACATTTCCCACTGCCTAGGCCTGTTGGGCCTAATTATACCAGCCACAGCTGAATAAATGCAGAATTTCTAGTGCCAAATCTGGTCTTTTACATTAAAAACGGCTTGATTTTTGATACTACAGACTTTTATGACCTTTATCAGTGGAAGCAGTGCCTATATCAGCACAGACTTTTGAGGAAGGCACAGTAAGCCTGATAAAAACAAACACCCACGTGCTCACCATGGTGTGCAGAAGCTCTTTAAAGCTGCTGCTGATGATTGAAGTCCCAGCCCACACAGCGATCCCTCATCAGGAGCCTTACTGAGGGGCCTGGCAAGCCTGTGCCTTGTTCAACTTCATTTAACCTTTATTTTGTTACCTTCCTTTGAAAGAGGGGCGGAGGGAAAAAAAGGAGCTTTAATGGAAACGATTTACAAAAGAACATTGAAGCCATAATGGAGAATCTCCTTCAACAGCTGAGGTCTCCTCCATCAATGGAGGCAAAACAAAAGGACGGGACAGACAACATCTGTGCTGCCTCACCATCACCTTGAAGGGGCACATGGCTGAGCAGGGCACCACCTGGTGGTGACGAGGAGAATCACACGGGGTCCATCCAGCAACCCCAAAGCAATTACCCCAGCCTTGAGGCCAGAAGGACAGATTTGAATACAAATGGCGAATGAAGCAAATTGGCGATTCGTCACCTCTCGTCAGGGCGTTTATCATCACTGCTCTACGGAACACACTTATGCTTTATGGCCGGCATGTAAACACGAGGTTCTGAATTTATATGGGGTTTAACACTGGGAGATGTCGTCTGATATTCCACATAGACAATGTTGGGAAGGAAGCTTCATTACTAAAATAACTGAGGGAAGAAAAGCCACAATCAAATGGCATGAGATCTGATCGTTTGCCGTGAGAGAATAGACTATCTGTCATTTTATATGCAGGAATGAAGGAATTTAAGGAATAGTTTAGTGGCAAATTAAATAGATACAATTTCCCTCCAAATTCTCTTTGAGAACAGTGAAATCTACTTCACAATCCATGTACTTTAAGGCCAGTATTTCTGAAAGTGTAGCCTTTTCTCCGTTATGACCTTCCATCCACAAATAAAAAAAAAAACAAAAGCAAGATTTTTGTCAAAAACTTAGCAGAAACAGCAATGCCACCCCCCAAGGTTTCTGATTGGCTGACACTGATTTAGGGTTAAAACACCACCATGCTTTGGCTTTTGACCACGGTTGAGATTATTTTTTGTATTTATTTGTGACATATTTTCTAAATCGTGCTTGTGCAGACTGGATTTTTTTTTACATATAATCGCCGCGGGATGTGGACAGGGCCTGAATGTACCAGATACATCAGCACCTTATACAGCCAGTAACACCGACCAGATATTTCATCACAGTGACACCCGCCAGGGAGGTGGAATATATTAGGTCAGTTCTTGAAGTTGATGTACTGGAAGCAGGAGTGTACGAATCTGAGGGTGTTATTGTGATGAAACGACTTAATTTGATAAAGATAAAATGTCGCAAGTAACTCTTCACCTCCCTCCTTCACTTCAAGGACATCAGTCTCCAAGTCTCACACATTTACAGAACCATCTGGAGAAGCACAGGACTGGATGGGGTCACCATACCCCCCACACACCCCTTACCCTCCCTGGCCTCAGGTGGGACTGCGAAGACCTGCGCTGGCTCCAATTTTCCCCCTGACTGCCTTTAACATAAGGGGTAATGTGAGAGGGTCTTCCTCCCGGCCTCGGCCCCCGGAGGGAAGCATCGGGTCAGGGCAGCCGGAGCCTGCAGCTCCCACACACACCCCCTACAGAGACGGACGTGAGGCTCTGGCATCGCTGCGACATTACCTCCGACAACATCCTCCGTTTATTTACCCGTTCTCCATCCTTGTGTTTGGTCCCGGGGGTCCAGACGCACCGCATGGCTCCGGCCCAAGTCTGGAAGCTCTTATTGAAAAGTATAGGTAGACGAGAGAGGGGCCACGATACTAATGTTACTGTGAGGAGCACCCACAGTGTACACACACACGTCTGGTGCTATTGGTAGATGTATAGCTTTGAAAGTATTTTTCGCTTTATTACTTGAAAAGGTTTTCTCTGTCGCACTCTCTCTCTCTCTCACACACACACACACACACACACACACACACACACACACACCCTAAAGGCCATCATCCCTGATACACTTTTGTAATGGATTTCCCTGTTTCGCTTCAGCAGGAGAGAGTGAGAGAGCATGAGATAAAGAAGGAGAAGGACAAAGAGAGAGAAAGTTGGCCTATACTGTTATAAATCATGTACTTGTTCTCTCTCTCTCTCTCTCTCTCTCTCTCTCTCTCTCTCACACACACACACACACCACTGCCAACCATTTTCCAGCATCTCCACCTCAAACTTCCAAACATCTTCATCCCCTCCCTCATCACTTTAACCCGAACCCTCAACACACACACATGCTCTTTAAAAGTTTGGGGACTTTCTTCTCCTCAGGTGCATGAAGAGCTGCAGTGTGAGCTTCCAGCAACAGACTGGGCTTCATAGCGACCGTGAAGCTAAACAGAACCAAGAAGGTGTACCCAAACCTTTGACCATCATGCCTCCTCCACCCTAAAGCACCTCCCATATGAAGAACATGGTCTTCCCTCACTAAAAACATCACATCAGAACATCGTATTTTTAATACGGACAAAAGAATTCAGCTTTTCTAAAAATGTGAGTCTTTGATTCTAACGTCGGGTTTCTATTGTAGTTCTGCTGCAACTTTCTGAGTTCCATCCCAACTTTCTTCCCCTGGGGGTGTGATTCTCTAGGCATCTCCATCAATAAAACACCCGGGCGAACGTCAATAAGCTTAGACGAACCTGCTGATTGGACGTTCGTGCTATAAATCGATGGGTTCCTTCTTTGAGAAGATGCTAGAACCTAAAGAACGTAGCAGAAGTAGTGGATGAGCAAGAGAAGCTCAATGGTGCATCACAGGCCGAGCTGCTGAGGCGGCAGATTTCGCTGAACTGTTCCTTTAAAAGCTCAGAGCAGATGTGATGTCGCTTCCCGTCACATTCCGCAGGCCAAGGCTAGAGTCACCCCCATCCCCAACGGCCAAACCACCCACCACCTCCTCCACCGCAGCACCTCTATGCAGCTCTCAGTAGCGCACTGTAGCTCGGGGCAAGGAAATCCTATTAGCCTTTACCAGGGGAGAGAACACAAGACACATCATTAATTACACACACACACACACACACACACCACACACACACACTCATCTTACCGTTCACACACAGCGTGGGCAATGGTTCCCCTTGTGATCAGAAGGCCGCTGGTTCAAGTCCCAGCTCAGGCACAACTGAGGAACCCATGAGCAAATTACCGTCCCGCTCCACCGATCTACGCCAGGTGATGGGGTTTGATCCTAATGACCAATCAGCACCAACTTTAAAAGCGTCCAAACAGCTCATAGCACCGACTCCACAAGATGTGGCATCTGTTCTGTAATTCCATAGATCGGACGAGTCAGATCCCACAAGCAGAGACTACCTCCATCTCGCCCTCACCTCCCACAGTGCATTTCCTCCCCAGGTGGGCGGAGCATCTACATGATGTAGAAGACAGTGGGCCCCATCAGTGAGTCTTGGGTGCCCTGCTGTTCTGCAGGCACTCGAACCATCACTCATCAAAGTGGATCCTGCTTCTGCTTCCAGTACATCGAGAACTGCTGGTTCACTTTACTGGTTTCTCACTTCACGCGAACACACAAACATGTTTTAGTCACTAGGCTGCAACCATTCGCCTGCTGAGCTGTCAAACATAAAAAAAGAAAAACGTACAAATGTAAAATAAATGTACAGAAATAGAAAGAACAGCGTGACAGAAAATTGGCTAAAAAGGATAAAAGCTCTTGTAGCGAAGCAGGGCCAGCGAGCAGACAGCTGGGGGGCTTTTGTTAAAAATTACAAAAAGAGCTGGCTTCTGCACGCACGCACACACACACACACACACACCTTTCCTCATCAAACACTGGCACCACATTGTCCCGTATCCTCCTCTCCATATGGGAGCGTTCACACCACCCAAGACCTGCAACGATACAGCTCCCTGCTCCTCCCACTACCTCCGCTGGAAACAAATCTCCAGAACAACTTCAAACAGAAAAGCTTCAACCTAATGTTATTCACAGAGACATTGAATTGATTTGTTTAGTTAAACTCAAGCCCAGGTCTATGACATTTGGGACGTTGTGTTAAATGTAAGCAATGATTTACGAATCTAATAAACTCACATTGTATTCACAGAATGTCTGCGAACACGGTCGTCATTCACAAATGCAGGTAAAAGGTGCAAAGAAGAAGCCATATGTGAACATGATCTAGAAACACCACTGTCTTCTCTGGGCCTTGTTTAAAATGGACGGAGAACTAATAAACTCACATTGTATTCACAGAATGTCTGCAAACACAGTCGTCATTCACAAATGCAGATAAAAGGTGCAAAGAAGAAGCCATATGTGAACATGATCTAGAAACACCACTGTCTTCTCTGGGCCTTGTTTAAAATGGACGGAGAACTTTGTTCTGAGATCAGACAAATCTTGGCATCAGCTCTCAGTTCAAATCCTGCATCTCTGACAGTATGGAGGAGCACTAGTGTGTATGGAGGAGCATTAGTGTGTATGGAAAGATCTGGAAAGGCTCCATCAGTGCTGAAAGGTAAATCAGGTTTTAGAGCGACACATGCTCCATCCAGACGTCATCTTTTTCAGGGAAGAACTCATATTTCAGCAACACGAGCTGAACCTCATACTGTATCTATTACACCATCACAGCTTCATAGTAGAAGAGTCCAGCTGCTGAACTGACCTGCCTG
>JBBIGC010174571.1:0-15187 GCA_037576955.1 Lepidarchus adonis
CACATGGCCACAGCACAGTAGTAGGTTCCAGCATCAGAGAGGCTGAGGTTCCTCTTGGGGAGATTGTAGACACAGCTCATTGTATGAGACTCAGTCTCAGAGCTTTTCTCACACTCGTCTCTTCTGTTTCCATGAGTGTAAATGATTCCTGGATGAGTTTCTCCTGATCCATGTCTGAACCAGTACACACTGTGTTCTCCTGAACATCTGTCTGTGAGCACTGAACACTGCAATGTGGTGTTTCCTCCCAGTTCAACAGCATCTGATACAGGAGGCTGGGAAACAGTAAATGTATCTAAATAGAGGAGAATTATGAGTGTTTACAATGATGAAATGGGCCGATTGAAATACTAATGGCACATATGTATAACAGACAGTAGTGGACCTTTATGCATATAGTGATGTTACTGACTCACCTTCAAGGACTACAACTGTGCAAACTCCTAATCCAATGTTTGAGTAGTCTACAACTGCACAGTAGTACGTCGCTGAATCAGATGATTCTGCATTCAAGATACTCAGAATAAAGCTCTGTGCCTTGTTTACTGAAATAAAGCGTCCGTCTTTGTCGAAGCCATTATGGTATTGGACTATAGAGCGAAAAGCAGAAGCAATGAGAAGAGGCTTTTCTCCAGGGGTTTCTTTGAACCACGCAGATGTTGACACATCCATAGATGATGAAAAACAAGTCAGCGTAATATTTTCCCCAGCATTAATGAACTTCAGACTTTCTAGCGAGACATTGTTTTCCTTCGATGTGCAACCTATAAAATTGAAGAATGAAATGAAACTCAATATTTTAAAATTCCCCAATAAACAAACAAACAAACAATTAAAAAAATAATAAATACAAAAATAATAATGGTACCTAATGGTGCTGAGACTAAAATAATTACATACAATCCAATCATTGTCAAACTCTTGAAGTAAAGTACCACCTAAAAAAATAAAACAACATAAAAAAGTATTCAATAAAAGTAATACATCCTGTTACACAGTACAAACTCTACAAAAGTACAGTAGTATGCAAAACTATTTTACTGTAATTAAGTTGGTTCTTACTTACAGTTACTGAAGGACAAAGATAAACTTATGAGGCTCAAGTAATGCACATGCATTTGTACCTAAAACTCCAAGAACAGGAAGATGATCTGTGCCCCGCCCATTCACAGTGTGCATAATTATGGAACTTGGTATGCAAATCATAACTGCTGATTCATAAAACTTATTTAGCCAAATAAACCACACTAAAAGATCTGACTTAACTTACGTATGAACATGTTCAATTGTAAAATAAACTATTAGAAGAATAAAAAAAATTGTGTTAGACTTGTTTGTTTTAACAAAGATATTTACTGTACTTTCAGAATGTGCACATGATGGCAGCACATGAAAAAGAAAACCCTCTCAATTTACCAGCTCTCCTTGCTGTAATGAACTTACTGTGAGAAATATACAATAAAAGAAGTGACGTAACTTGAAAATCTATTGATAAATAGGACATTGAATTTAACACAAGATTTCGGATTTTCAATAAAAAAAAAAGTAATAAAACATAAATCAACAAAACCTCGACATAGAACAATGGGAAAATAGAACAGTGATCTATGTTGCAAGAATGCATGTAATCTATATATATATATATATATATATATATGCCTTTATCTATAACATGCCTTTATCTATAACATGCTGCATGTTTTTCTGTGGGGTTTATATATACAGTGGGCAGTCACTGTAGCAAAGCCCAGTAGAGCAGTAGAGGGTTCCTTGCTCAAGGGCCCACTGTCCGATGGGAGTAATTTCCCTGAGTACACATGCCTTAAGTTCTTGAGGTAAACAGAGCTCTGTCACTCTTCACACAAATTGTAATGCAGTAAAGACATACATTCACAACACCTTCACACATATGCACACATACATTTCACAAGAACAGGGATGTGGTGGGGGTTGGGTGTCCTTCTCCATCTCCCTGTCTCTGGCCCTGTGTGGGTAGCATGTGGGGTGGGTGGTGGTGGGTGTTCTGTGGGGGGGGGGGGGGGTGACTGGGTGGTAACACCATGGAGAGTGCGGGGGTTCTGAACTGAGTGGGCATTCTTTCTTGGGCGGTGGACTGGGGTGGCCCTGCCCCTGCTGCGTATTGGTGGGGCCACTGCCAGTGCACCAGGTTTCTTCTGGGGTTCTCTGGGCCCTCTCTGGTGGGATGGTGGGTCTATTTCTGGCTTGGTGGGGGGGCTGGTGCTCCCTGTCTGCCTAAGGTCTGCTTCTGGGTGGGGTGGGGTTGGTCTCCCTTGTGTGGAGGATATCATCCCCTTTGTCCCTTGTGATTTCCCCCTTGGGTCGGGGGGTGGCTGTCTCGGGGGCTTGCCTGGCTTTACCTGCCTTCATGTTAGACCGGGAGAGGGGGCGCTATGCCCCTTAATTGTTACAAATGTATGTAGGTATGTTACCATTGCTATTGTTCCTTTTGTTGCTATTTTTGCTATTGTTTAACCATGATAAATGCTGTATGCTCTTCTCCTTGTCATCGTCCCCATTGTTTCTTTCTTTCTGTCTCTCTTTTTTCTTCTATAATTTGTTTGTCTCTGTTTGATGTGTTTGTCCCTGCCTGTCCATTCTATTGCCGGAGATGAATTAATAAATTTTACTTGGCAAGAGGGGGAACAACCAAAATTCTCGCTAGTTTAAGTATCACAGATTCTCCTTCTTGAAGAGCAAAACTGCCCTGACACTACAGGGAAACAGAATTTCCATGCTGTTGGCCAAACTGCCAGGACATGACAGGTTTAAAAACAAATAAAAAAAAAAACATTGCATAGTTGCATAGATGCAAAGTTACTCTTCATGCCATAAATTGAACACAAATAAAACATAAAAACATTATTAATGTTGTGATGTTTGCTTTCAGAATTTGCTGGTATTTAGTGGAATATATTCTTCCCTCCACAGGAGCAATGTTTCCTTCCTTCTGCTGACTCTTTCATGAAGGACAGTGCACCACTGCAAGCTGACAAGACTTTTCTATCTTCTTGTAGCCTTTTCCTGCATTATGGGCATCAGTAACTTTTATTTCAGAGTCTTACACAGCTGCTTAGAGGAACCCATGGTTATTGAGTGTCCACAAGTGTGTGCACAAGGTTTGAAGATTCAGAGTATTTGTAAAGCTTTGAAATTGGCACCAGCTGACATTTACTAATGACAGCTGTTGGCATACAGCAGATCTAACAAGCTGATTAAGATCTGAAACCTTGTACAAAAATCTGAGGCTTTGGAACACTTAGGGTGCCTAACTTTTGCACAGTGCCATAATATTTTTTTTTGTTAAATGTATGGCATTAACTATGCATCAATATTTGCTGAAAATATTGTGGGGCTTTAAAGATGTTAACATATTTTAATAAAAAAATCACCAAAATCTGTTATTCAGACTGTACATCCAAATATTTATAATACTCACAGAATAAATAAATATATGCACAATAAAATCAATTGAAACCATACAAATTACTCTTTGAACATTGCTATATGTGTGTATCTGTTTGTGAAATTTTTTATGAAAGTACTAGGCTTAATGTTATAAATCTGCATCATTACATATACTGATCAGTCTAAAAATATATATTTTTTTTTAATTATTACAATCAAAATCTGTAAAGCGTGTGTGTGTAGGTGTGTGTGTGTGTGAGACAGACTTTCTTCTTTCTTTTTATTCTGTGACATGTTACAGTTAGAATGTTTGGCACAAAAAACAATGAGCACAAAAAGTGAAATCATCAAAAGCAAAATCTTCAATAAATAAAGAACACAAACATTTCACAATATACAAGAAAATACAACAAAGCACTCATCACACATTTAATGGAAATATGAGTGAATGAACCATATCACAATCTCAGATATGTTAAACTTACCTTTATGAGGACAGCTGCACATTTTTCTCCACATAAATAAAACTTTTTAGTTTTTAATTTTATTATCCATTATAGTCCCACAAGTGGAGAATTTTGTTCTCTGCATTTAACCCATCACACGTGCACACGTGGAGCAGTCGGCTGCCATCTACAGAGGCGTCTGGGGAGCAGTGAAGTTTGGACGGTACCTTGCTCAAGGGTTCCTCAGTGGTGCCCAGGCTGGGACTTGAACCTGTGACCTTTTGATCCCAGGGGCAATGTCCAAACCACTAGACCACCATTTTTGAAGATTTGCCAATTTGTTTATTGTAAACAATTTCAATCATTGATTTTTTTGGGAGTATGTGTAAAATTCTGAACGTGTTCAACAGACTCTGCTTGATTGCAATATGCACATTACCCAGTAACCACTCATGTACCCATGAGCAAGGTTCCGTCCCACAACACCTAGAAATTGTTGGTTGCTGCCCATTGCTCCACTTGTGTACATGTGTGATGAGTTAGATGTTGAGATCAAATTTCATTGTGGTGAGTTGTGTGTGGTTGAGTTTGTTCACAATGATAATGTCACTTTCACTTCATTTGGCAAATCCTCTTTTCCAAAATAATGTACATGGATGCTTTGTAGTCTACAGAGAAAACCTGTCCACCACATATGTAAACTTAGACTTATGAATTGATAGTCAAACAAGCTACTATCACAGGTGAGGATAATCCTTACACAGAAAAGACATGGCTGTTATTATATATATATTTTTTTGTTCATTCAAAAAAAGTTTGTTTGTTTGATCTGTGAAGTTATTGTAAGAGTCGACGTTGTCACAAAGCAGCTTTACAGAGATTATAGAATCCCGGTCTGAGCCCCCAATGAGCCAAGGCGACAGTGGCAAGAAAAAACTCCCTAAATATAGGAAGAAACCTTGAGAGGAACCAAGGCTCAGAAGGGAAACCCATCCTCCTCTGGTCAACACCGAAAAGTGATAAAAAGAGAAGAAAATTATGAATAAATAAGATCTGGAGTGCAATGTGAAGAGGCATCTGCAGTTCCTTAGGGGAGATCAGGTAGCTTTGAGGTGCTTTGGATCTTCAGTCATTATTTGAAGATAACAAGAGACTCTGCAGTTCTGTCAGGACAATTTAATTCCAACTTTAGGTCCAGAACTTAAAAGAAAAAGTCTTGATGTCTGTCTAATCAGCTGTAGAGGTTCTTTGGCCTTCAGAAGGATCCAGCCAGGAGTGAGTAGCAGTAATTCAGTCTTGAGGTGAGTAGTGACTAAATGAGTATCTAAGTAGTATCAGTAGTGTTGAATTGATGGTTTTTCCTGATATACAGAAGATAACTGCATGTTCAAAAAATGTTATTTATGTGCATGGAATACAATATACTCATTCCAAAGTAATTTCTAGATTTGTTGCTTTCACTGTAAGAGTGATGACAGCATTGTCAAAAATGTTTGCAACTGTCAGAACTGATGTATCCCCTGGAATGTACAAGAGCTCTGTTTAGTTTAATGTGATGTTTGACAGGAAAAAAACAACAAATCTGCATCCAAAAACACATACATATAGAGACCCATAACATGCTGATGTTAAAAAAATAAATAAATACCACCTGTGATACCACTGGCTGACACCAACCTAACCAATGTGGGTAATATTTTTTGCACTGAAGTTTTGGTTTAGGTTTAATCTCCCATAGATCATTTTGAAGATTAAATATTTAATTAAATATATAATACATTAAATAATGTTTAAAGACAGATTCAGCTTAATTTAAGCTTAATTTTGGTTTACATTGATACAGTCAATATTTTCACCTGTGTTAATATTTGTTTTTGAGTTACCAGTGCTGTATCATTGATGGCCACCCCAGAAAGGGGAATATGTTTGTTGGTTTCTGTTAATTAAAATAGATTATGTTATTTTATACTTTTAATACTTTAGTTATTGGTTGAGTTACTTTCAACTGATAGACTGAGTATTGTATTTTGTTGTTTTTGAGTTTTTGTTAATAGTATTTGTTAAGTATATATCCCTTGAGTGTTCAGTTAGCTAGGCCAGTTTTGAAGGTTGTTGTTTTTTTTTCTTTTGTTAAGTTAATTTTATTAATTTACTTTGAGTTTCTTTTTGTTTTCTTGACCTCTTTTAATGGCCCTAAAGTTATTCATTATTTTGTGAATTATTTTTGTCATTTTTTGTGTAAATAAAAACCCTTCCTTTTTGGGAAAAAAAACCCCACCTGTGTCCTCGTGCCTACCTGCTCAGTACCTCACACCACCAAAGAACCACCAAAAATAACATGAATTATATTTGACAGGCCCAGTCTGTGATGTCAGACAAAAGCTGTGCTAAGAGATTTTAGAAAAAAATCTTTAAAGTAATTGTAATGCAAAATTTCTAAATAAATAATTTCAAATTACATTTTTATGGCGCATACTTGCATTCCTAACAACTACATAAATTAGTCAGTCAATCTCTGTGTAATTACTGAGGCTACACCACAAGACCAAAACTAAAACCGAAAGCCTTTATTTAGGTCATTGTGTAATTTAAATGCACATTTCTTCTTAACATAATGGGAAACACTGGATAAGATTGATTTTGGAATCTTCAGATGATGAGCAGGAAGAGAAAGATAAGGCTCATGATGATGAGAATGGTGTTAGTGATTCTCAAGATCAAAAGGTTTTTCTCATGGCCAGTGAAACAGGATACCAAGTGCTTCTCAATACATAAACATAAAACACATTTTTACTAGTGTTCAGAATTAAAACCACATACTTATATTTCTGGAGAGAACACTGTTTACTGAAACTTTATCCTGACAGCAGTTTTTCAGGTTGGATTTTGACTACTGATGAGTCTTCACTTGGGCGTAAACAGGCTGATCACTGCTGGTGTTTCTCCTGCTTTTTCTTGAAGAGGGATCGGGTCGACCAAAGCTCAGAGCTGCATAGTTCAGGGCATCAGTGTTTTCAACCTGACACAGTGAAACAAGTCGCACATTTAATACAGTGAACAATGTAACATTTCACAAAATGTCAGAATGAATCTGATCCCAGGCTTCAATTTTCTGACTGATACACATGCCTAATATTAATATATGCCACATATCTTGGACCATAAATGATACAAATTTTGACAAGTCTGATAAATTCACAAATATATTTACTATTTTTTGCAGTTACACATTATAAGTAAAACCTATAATAAATGGAAAGCTATTTACTCAGTCAGAAGTAAATATTAATACTCACCTGATTCACTGGAACTCCAGCAGCATCTTCAACAACTACGTTAAAAGCAATGAAAATATATCACATTATTATATACAATGTAAATAGAAAGATAAACTGAATAATCATTCCATAGGCTTATATTTGTTAAACATACCTTTATGATCACTGTTGTATATTTTTCTGCAGAGAAATAAAACTGCAACCACAGAAATGATGTTCGACCCTGCTAAAGCAATAATGACTGGGTCTAAAATGATATGCTCTGTAAAAAATAAAATAAATAAATAATCTATGAAGAATTATCTCCTTTATTTATTAAACATTTTGATTACTGTGATGCTAAAAATAAGCAACATTTAATTGTCATTCACTGGAAACTTCATCTGGAGTCGCAAAAGAGCAAATAAATAGCTTCATGACTGCAGATGAACATGTGAACCAATACGCTGTACAACAGCAGTTAAAAAGGCTTAAATCCGTTTACACCATAAATACTCTACATGCTTTTCTTCTGCATTAGCTGAGGCCAAGTATATTCTGAGAACATTTCATGGTACCTAATCAGGGCTTAAGCATCTTTGAGATCATTTCAACAATTTTCTCTTACCCATAATGTTGAGTTTAGTTCCATTCCCAAAGATGATCTCTCCACACATGGCCACAGCACAGTAGTAAGTTCCAGCATCAGAGAGGCTGAGGTTCCTCTTAGGGAGTTTGTAGACACAGCTGTGTGTATGAGACTCAGTCTCAGAGCTTTTCTCACACTCGTCTCTTCTGTTTCCATGAGTGTAAATGATTCCTGGATGAGTTTCTCCTGATCCATGTCTGAACCAGTACACACTGTGTTCTCCTGAACATCTGTCTGTGAGCACTGAACACTGCAATGTGGTGTTTCCTCCCAGTTCAACAGCATCTGATACAGGAGGCTGGAGAACAGCATAGTGATGTGATGGTGAATCTGAAAAGAGAAGAAAATGTTATTTTGTGATACTGAGCGAGACACAGATGAAAGGTGCCATTAAATAAAATCACATTGTAGTAAACTGGCTCCTACCTGTGAGGACTATAACAGTGCAGTCTGATAATGTGATATGTGAGTAATATGCAACTGCACAGTAGTATGTAGCTGAATCAGACAGTTCTGCATCAGAGATATTTAGAGTAAAGCTGCTTTGTTCTCTAAATACATTAAAGCGGCCACTCTTGTCATGATGGTGATATGTAACAGATGTTAATCGCATGACAGAAGCAATGAGAAGAGACTTTTCTCCTGGTATGAGTTTGAACCATGAGGTCACAGATGCATCATCTGAAAGAAAGCAGTTCAGACTAATATTTTCCCCCTTCTCAATGATCTTCAATCCATTTAAACAAGGATGATCAATTTCTGTGGCACAACCTAAAAAACAAGAAAGAAAAAATGAAAGAGAAAATAAATAGCTGTTATTATTCATAAAAATTGATTAGTTGTTTAGTTTTATGTCCAAAGTGTATAAAAAGGAATCTGTTATTGCTGGAAAAACAAGTAATTTAGTACCTAATGCTGCTGAGAGCAAAACAATGACATAAAATTGAATCATTTCCAAACTCCTCAACTACGTTATTACCTGAAAAAGAAAGTAGTTATTTCAGTTTTATTTCTAAATCATTTTTAATTTTGGATTATATTTAATTTTATAAGCTCACTTACATAGTTTGATGCACAATTGTAAACTCATGAGATACCTGTGCATTACTCTGGACTCTGCTCCTACAACAGCAACATTATCATTTTGTGCTGAAAGCTGATTGGCTCCCATAACAGGAAGCCAAACCTTCACTCACATAAGTGGGCATAAGTTCAGAGCACAATATGCAAATTACTAGTGCTGTGTTACAACACACAACTTTGCCAAATTAACTGACTTAACAGACATTGTGTACATGTCTAACGTACATGTGTTTCCAAAGAGCATCTCTAAAATTTATTATAACATGAAATATTATCTTATTACAGTTTTACACAAATAAGATTAGAGATAAGATGAAAAAACCTTTATTAGTCCCACAATTTGCATTGTTACAGAAGTTTAAGGGTTTAAGCAGCAGAGAGTGGAAAAACAATACATTAAAAAAAAATTAAGTTACAAGTATGATAAAAAGTAGATATTTACAACTAGTGCACAGTAAATAAATAGATGTGTGTGTGAGATAACTTCTATATAACTGTATATGTCTATGTACAGTCATTGCCAAAATGCACTCCTGGATTTTTTCCAGAAGACTCTTAGGCTGCTTTCATGTGCTATGAGAATTATGGTAAATATCAGTGAAAACTGCACTTGAATTTTTACTCACGAATTTCCACTGGAGATCTGGGAGATAATTATAATACACAAGCTACTGAGATGAAATAAACTTTGACCTTTCAACATGATGGAGAGCAATGAATGAATCATGAATGGTCAGCATTGCCTCCTATTGAACTTTTCTGCTGCTGTTAGCAGATAGTTTGTAGCCTATTAATGTTGTTGCATTAATACATCCTCTTCCTGCAGTAGCAGATGAATTAGGATCTAAAACTGTAACGTAACACATGAGGATGAACTTCTGCTCTGCCATGTTTCACTTTACTACCACAACAAAAGCACTTGAACACAACGCATGTGTAATTTCCCATTTACACATGGAAATGATCCACATTTCCCATAGCATGTGAAGGTAGCATTAGAAGACTATTGCAATTACAAATGTTTTGGTATACAAATGTTTATTTCCTTCATGTGCATTGGATCAACACACAAAAAGCAGAGAAAACCACATTTGACATCATTTTACTCATTTCAATAACTGGACTGGACAAATTTATTGACACCCTCAACTTAATATTTGTTTTTTTCCTTTGAAACAATAACTGAAACCAATCTCTTGGGTGAAACCAGGGCCTCAAAAGTCTGCAAAATAACTTGAATTAACAAATGCATTTATTCAGGAAAATAATTCTATATTACATGTATGTGTATGACTACAGTATAGATCCCATTTCTAAACAATCTGCAATAAAAACAATCTGTCTTTTGCAACTTCTTTTGTAAAATTATTTGACTTGTGACATACCTGATCTCTGTAATATTTTGGTAAATACTATTAACCCAGTTCACTGCTGCATTCAACCTGAAGCTCTATTAGACAAAAAGAAAAATATTTTTTTTGCATTAACCCAGCCTGTTCTTCCTGCCCACGCTCACCTCAGACTGACCAAAAGATATTGAAACTGTCAAAATGTTCTGTAGTGAAATGAGTCAGCTTGTACTGAGGGAAAAAATACTATAGTTATCCATGCCATATACAACAAGATTATCCAGAACCTTATCAGCAAAAGGAGAACATTTAAACATCTGTATTGGTACTTGTGTGTGTACACCACTGAACTTGGCATCGGTGCCTTATATACGGTGGCAAGAAAAAGTACAGCAGGTAAAATTAGTATTGAACACAAACATAGGTGCTATTGACATGAATTTCTCACCAGATGTATGTAATAAAACATATTCAAAGAAATCAAACCAATTAATGTCCATACATTAAGTTATGTGTGATAAAATGGAATGACACAAGGAAAAATATTGAGGACACTTCAAGGTTTCAAGGTGACTTCTATATGGAGAAACTAGTCTCAATCATTGCTCAGGTGTAATTTTAGCCCATTCTTCCACACAAACCATCTTTATATCCTGAAGGTTCCATGGGCTCCTTCTATGAACTCGATAAATTGGATCTTCACTTCCTAATTCCCCTGTCCCACCTTTTTTTGAGTGTGGTACAGGCATCAAATTCTGAACTTTCATTATATTGTGGTGACTTTGGGGTTGGGGTTTGCCCTCATTATATATAGGATAAGAGAGAAGCCGAGCTGAAATGGTGGGCCGGACTCACTGAGCAGACAAGCTTAACCAGGGGTTGTTTTGTGCTCCTCTGAAGCAAGAGGGCACGTTGGAAATTGGACACATTCCAATCTGCATCCAACCATTGTGTTGAGCCCTTCACTCATAGTCAGCTCGGTTTTCCTCCAAAACCACTACAATACTTTCAAAATACATGTAAGTGGTTCAGTGAAAACAATGCAATTATTGATTACTTTTGTATACCAACTACTTTAAACCAATTTGATACTGATACTGATTTTCTAATACATTACTGGATTGTTTAAAATCTTTTGTAAAATGTAAATGGCAACAATGCCGTTCTCTTTACAACCCTCCTATGCACACCATAGATGTTCTCCAGATAACAGTCTCATGTACATTAAGATTAGGCAGCATGAAAGAGGCCTTTTGTTTTTCTGAAGTTTTGGGTTTTTTTGCAGCCTTGAGGACTATTACACATGTTGCTCTTTTGAGTGATTTTTGTTGGTTGATAACTCCTGGGGAGGTAAATGGTCCTCAAATTCTTCCATTTTACATAGTCTCTTTGACTCTATCATATATACATGGATTTTTGTACACAGAAATTAATCTGGAGGTGTCATTTACATACTTCTAAACACAGGCTGGATTAACTCTAAAAATAAAAAAAGCCTAGTTGCACGCAAACCCGTTTCTACACTTTCTACATGTGTCCTCCCACCTTTCTTCTCTCTTCTCTGACTCTGGTGTTTAAATGGATCACCAGAAGTAAAGAAAGGACCAATCAGGACCAGGCAATTGGCAGCAGCCAATGGATACCATTTTGATGTAAATGACAAAGACCTAGAGGAACAGCAGAGCACAGACCCACAGACACAAACAACCTATTAAGGAATTTAACAATGGACCATAATAGAAACTAATAGCTGATATGGTGTGAGAAGTATTATAAGAATGTTGTATGAGAAATGATGCTTATTTTACCTGTTGCTGCTGATATAATCAACTCAATCATTTTCCCACTTTTGTTATGTGACTGCCAATGCTCATAGAGGCCAAGTAAACAATTGAGACACTCTTCTAAAGCATCCACTTTTCTCAACTAACTAAATGTTGTATGTAGCCACAGGCGCTTGAAGCCTAAATACAGTGAGCAGTAATATTCAAAACCTTTTAGTGGTGATGTATGTCTGGATAATCAAGTCAAGTCAAGTCAATTGTATTTATACAGCACGTTTTACAACTGACGCTGTCATAAAGCAGCTTTACAGACTTTATAGAATCCCCAATGAGCCAAAGGTGAAAGAGGTAAAGAAAATCTCTCTAATTGTAGGAAGAAACCTTGGAAGGAACCAAGGCTCAGAAGGGGAACCCATCCTCCTCTGGTCGACACATGCTCAGTGTTATGGATTGGGATGAACATTGTGGTCTGAGTGTAGGAGCTCCGGTAAAACTCTCTATGACAGCACAGCTAAATGGGAGAAGCAAGAGGTAGCACAGACATGAGGGCATCCTGGGTTACAAGGCAGTCAACCACTCGATCGTCAACAAACCAGGGTAAAGCATTGAGGTAAGGGTGCGTCAGCATCCAAGCATCCCAGTTTACCAGAAAACTGAGAACTCTCTAGGTCTGCCCCTTGTCTAGAACTAATTGAAAAGCTGAATAAACAGATATGTTTTTAGCCTGGACTTAAATATTGAGATTAATTGAGAACTCTTGCTGCTGCATTTTAAAGTCATGTAATGTCATAATGTTCTTTATCTTAGTAATATTCCTGAGATGAAAGAAGGCAGTCCTAGTGTGACAAGATCAACCCACATACGACACCAACACAATGGATGGCAGGTACACAAACCACGATGGGAAGTTTTATTACAAAGACAGAGAAATAGGACAAAAGTAAGGAGAGGAGGCATACACATGTCATGGAAAGGGAAAACTCAAAGGTAGGCTAAGAGAGCCACTCGGCGGTGTCTCCCGTATTCAGGCATACGTTTCTCCTTCGTCTACAAAAGAACAAAATACACAGAATGGTTAGAAGATAGAATAGGGAGCGAGGAAATAAGGACAAGGCATAAGGAACACACAGAATGAAAGCAGGGAGAGCCCAGACCGCTGGCAACCATGAAGGGGAGCAATACTGAGCACTTGTGTCTCAGGGAGCAGCCCTCAAGTACTCGTCAGCCTAACCTGTAATTAGCGCCGACCTGGCTGCAGCTGCGTGCACCGAGCGGAGCCTTGCGGGGACACGAGAGCTCTGCACACAATACTCACCAGCGCTTGCTGAACGAGGAGCGGGAGCTATCCATGGTGCTGAGACCTGGCATAGACCTGTCCTTGCCATTAGAACAGGATGATGCCACGTGTATGCCCGGGGCCTTGTTGGCCACCTAATTATCAACATGAGCTTCGAATGAAAGACTGTTGTTAAAAATCACACCAAGGTCTTTCAATGCTGTACAAGATGATTGTCCAAGCCAAAAAATCGTCTCAACTCACTAGACTGATTGACCAACACCAGAGAAACCAAGGACTGAAGTGGCCTACTGCTGGCACAAGGGTAGACGTGCCACGGTGGTGGAAGACTTTGTAGCTTTGTAGTGGAGTAGTGTCTGGGGCCAGCCACAGCTAAGGTGGGGGCAATGTAGCGGAGCTTAGGCTTATGGGGCGTGCTTACACCACACGGCCCCCTGGATAACTGTATTTGTGTGCGTTTGGACTGTATTTAGGGGTTCACTGGGTTATTGGGTGAACTGTGTGTGATGTTTGTGTTACTGGGACTCATTTGGGGGCATTTTGTGTAGTTGTGTGGGATTTAGAGTAAATGGCTGGGCTCACCGTCAAGATTCAAGAATCAAGATATTTCTTTGTCACTTGCCTAGTTATACACATACAACAAGCAATGAAATGCGTCCTGATCCACTCCAGACTGTGCAAATAATTAACTAAAGATTAATTATGCAAAAAATGTTAAACTACACCAAAAAAATAAACTAAGTTAACACACACAGATAGGAAGGAAGATAAGTAGGAGATTACAGATTGAGCAAGATATAACGCAAGCAATTAGAAAAAGCAGCCCAGAAGAACCAGAGGTGCAAACATGAAGAGAGTGGATAATACTGTTTGTCAGAACAGCAGCACAGATAGGAGCTATAAGCACAGTGAAGTGCAGATGTACCATGTCCAGTGTTGATCTGTAGATCCGTCATTGAGCTTATTGGAGTTCTGATGTCTGAATACACCAGTCTGGGGCAAACTTGCTTTAAGAGTTCGTTTAAAAGCTTTAATAAACTGACAGGCAGTTATCCAGTTTGAACATTAAACATTGGTGTCAGCCTCCATCTCATCCCTTGATGATTGCCCAAGCTGGAAAATCGTCATATATACATATACACACTATAGTAGTGATCATCAACTGGCGGCCCGCGGGCCGAATCCGGCCCGCCGAGCCGTTCAGCCCGGCCCGCGACTGGATTTCAAAATTGTGAGGATCAAAAATAAAATAGTTGTCCACACTATTAAAGCAACTAAAAATAACAACAACTGAGTCTCTTGTCAGAATAACCACAATTTATGACTATATTTTTTTAGGCTACACAGACTAACCCCTGTTTTCCTGGTTTACCCACGGTTGTTATCGCGTTATGACGCACAATATTCCGTGATCATGTGATCAAGCAAACCAGCGGTGCTGTAACAGGTGTTACACCGTTTTCTATGACCATCGAATGCTGTGACCTTAGGGGGCGCTGTTTAGCATTTTCATGCGAAATAAATGTCGATGGCCGCTATCAGATTATATGACCCTCCCATAACTGGTGCAAAACTTGTGATAGTGTAATCAGATATTTTCCAGGTAATATTTTATGGAACAGTATTTAATAATCAGTACAGATTTTGTAGATAAATTCAACAGTCTGCTGTTGGCGGAGTGGTCACCATTTCTGAGGGCCACTAACAGATTGTGACCTTGCCATATCTTCCAAAACACAAGCCTCGTAGTTATGGTACCAGTAAGTATGAGTAGCATGACCAATGACTACTATATAATAATACATTCAATTATGAAGTATAAAGTGGGTTTTACCGATATACATTATCAGTATAATATAAACAGTGACGAAACGCGCGGTTTTATTTTGCATAAAA
>JBBIGC010174580.1:0-15186 GCA_037576955.1 Lepidarchus adonis
ACAAAGCATTTCACTGCCTATTGTACTTGTATGATTGTGTATGTGAAGAATAAAATCTGAACCTGAACCTGAACCTGCTGACATTGACCCCAAGAACACCCCCACTGTCAAGCATGGAGGTTAAACATTATGCTTTTGGGGTGTTTCTCTGCTAAGGGCACAGAACTTTACCACATAGACGCAAGGATGGACTGGGCCATGTACCGTAAAATCTTGAGTGACAACCTCCTTTCCTCTGACAGGACACTGAAATTGGTGGTGGATGGGTCTTCCAGCATGACAATAACCCAAATCATACAGTCAAGACAACAAAGGAGTGACTCAAGAAGAACCACAGAACAACCCCGAGACCTTAATGATTTAGAGCTGATCTGCAAAGAGGATTGGACCAAAATTCCTCCAACTATGTGCAAAACCTGGTCATCAACCACAAGAAAAGTCTGACGTCTGTGCCTGCCAACAAGAGTTTTGCCACCAAGTGCTAAGTCTTGTTTTGCTTGGGGATTAGATACTTATTTCACTCAATGCAATGCAAATCAAATTAGATATTATTCATAATGTGATTTTCTGGATTTTTCTTTTGATAATTTATCTCAGGTTAAAATTAACCTGCCATTAAAATTATAGACCAATTTGTCCAACTAAAATTGTCCAATTACTGTTGATCTTTGTTCCACTACAATAGCATGCATTTGAATCTACCAGAAATGGCAACTGAAGTCTGGCTTCAACAGTGCCCTTTGACCTTTGGAACAATTGCAGCATGCATTAAACATTGTACACACTGAGGTATGAGCAAATACATGCATCAGCAGACATTTCAGTGCTTCTCTTATGAAATTCTAGTGGATGCTGTGCAGTCTTAAGGCAGCTGCTACTGCTCTGCCCTTATATGATGTAGTACAGCTTTTGTGATTTAATGATCCGGTTAACTCCATGTATGATAACGTTAACAAGATTGGACTGTTCATTTCTCTGGGCAAACTTACAAAACCAATGAAGGGTCACATAATTATTTCTTCCATTGTACTAGAACTAGTTTTCAGCCTGAACTTGGACACTCCATTCTCCCATATGTGAGCCATGCATATTATCCACTATATGGTTAATAATCTATGGACAAAAGCCTCCAGCTGGATGTGGTCATGCTACTAGGGGCCCATTGGTATCTTCTTTTGTTTTTCCCCTGCACTACACTATCCAACTGTCACTAACAACAATTCCACTGAATTCCCAGTCTCACAACTTGTGGATTAGGAAAGCAATGCATATTAGTAGTAATAATTAAACAATGTAACAATCCACATTATTAAATGAATAATTGTGTTTAATTTGATTAAGTACAATAAGTATTAAGAAAAATAGAAGCATTATGTTTTTAAGTTGACTTTAAATGGGTAGAATACAAAGATCAGGCTGTGCTGTATAGTATAATGATAAAAAGCTCATTTAAGAATTTGTTCCCATAGCTGTATTACCCGAGTCTACACTTATGTAATATTAACACCTATGCAAAAATTAAAAGTATTACCTTGGTGCTGGATGATTTGTTCTCAGTACAACTGTTCCAAACTCCCTCCAGGGCCATTTTTTCACTCTCAGCGAGATAAGATAAATCTGTCCTTACACCATACAAATGTAAGCAATAAGCTGAATTAATATCTGAGTGGAAGAACACACCGTATTTGTCTGCATGCTAAAAAAATGCATGGTGCTTTTCTCTGGAAGCCATTTGACTGCTTCACTTTGTTAGTTATCTGTTTACCACTGTTGTTATTGCTTCATTGTTTGCTGCGTAGAGATATATCAGTTTACAGCTCTGTTCATTATTCTGGGCAAATAATTTTGTACATTATCTGCAACCAAATCAGGCTTTATTATAATTTTACTTTTGCATATGTATGTTCTAGTTAACAAATCCTTCCCTGGACTTTATCATTTCTTCTGTTATTGCTAAACATAATTAATTTTGTTTGAGGTGTGTTTAATTTTGTCATATGTCATTTTTGCATATGTAGAACTCTCTTTGCCCGTTTTCTTGATGGTCACTTCATTGGGTTCATTGGATTTTAAAGTTAGATGGCTGACTCAAATTAAAGTAAATTATAACCAATGATGATTAAAGTGAGCTGTTGTTCATTCTTTTCTGTGAGTTGCCTGTTTACATGAGGCTCAGCATCCTAATTTCATTACATTAGATTTCACCTTAGATCTTAGATTTGCAATGCAAATACTTATCATTCCATTAATATCACTGTTGCTACTATAACACCTCCAATAATAAAGAATATGTTTTATATTTCTATCATTAAATAACAATATAGTGTAATGGCAAACAGAGCTAATGCCTGGCAACTCATGATCAGACATTTGAACCAAAATTGCATCAACCTTTTTCTTTAGCATCACATTGGCATAGTTTAGAAGAAACGTGATGTACCATTTAGGTCTTAGGCACTTAGGTCAAACAGTTCCTAGGCCTCAAGAATGAGCAGAAATTTTGTAGCAGAATAGAAGTGTTTGGTCAGTCTAGACTCCCAATGTTCCCCAAATGTTACATCAGATTAAGGGGCCTTGTGGTTAGGACTTTGATCCTGGGATCAGAGGGTTACAGGTTCAAGTCTCAGCACCACTGAGGTAACCCTGAGCAAGGTACCGTCCCCACTTCACTCTGCAGGTGCTGTTGGTGGCTTCCCACTGCTCCATGTGTGCATGTGTGATGGGTTAAATGCTGAGGTCACTTTTCATTGTGGTGCACTGTGTGTGGTGGTGTGTTCACAATGACAAATAGTCACTTTCACTTCACTAATTAAGCATTGTCCCTATAAGTGGAAGATTGCAGGATGGATCCTGATTATCCTGATTATCCTGCAGCCTCTAGCCTCTTGCTCTATGTGGATGATCCTCTATTTTCCCCATTATTCCAAATACAACATTAGCCAGTGTGAAAATCGTATGGCTGTCATATTAGCATCAGTTTGAAAAGATGTGCTAGTCTCCACTCTAGTGTTGGTGAAGCTATGTGATGAAGGAGTCATGATTAGTGGGTGGAATTGAAGATTACTAAATTAAGCAGTAATTTAATGAAAAAATGTATAGAAACTCTCGAGACTACTGGGAACTCACCGTCATGTTTAAGAAACCAGTTTGAGAAGCCATCAGAAGACATAAACATTGTGGTCATGGTCAGCAACAATACTCAGGTAGGCTGTGGCATTTAAACAATGCTCAACTGGTACTAAGATGAATCATTACACCACCACTGCCACCAGCCTGAACTGTTGACACAAGCCAGAATTGATCCATGCTTTGACTCTACCATCATCACTTATCCTGATTTTCTTTTTATTTTCAAATCTTCAGTTTCCTTCATTTGAAACCTGGGAATGTGCACAGGACTTTACAATAATGTTATAATTAAGACTAAGTGCCCTATTGCTTAAAAAGATAAAACATCTACATTTACATATTAATCATATGGAAATGGACAAGGACATAAGTTCATATTCAAACAACTCCCCAGGTAATACTGAGCACATATTCAACAGCTAACAATTTTAGGACAAATACTGTTAGCCATTCACATTGCAGTGTCAGCACTGGTAGTTTGTTTTGACCTCCATTAATAATCACATACAAGCCCCTCTTTCAGGTGGGAAAATAAGCATTGATATGATAATAAGCACATGTCCGCCATGTCCAATTACTGTTGATCTTTGTTCCACTACAATAGCATGCATTTGAATCTACCAGAAATGGCAACTGAAGTCTGGCTTCAACAGTGCCCTTTGACCTTTGGAACAATTGCAGCATGCATTAAACATTGTACACACTGAGGTATGAGCAAATACATGCATCAGCAGACATTTCAGTGCTTCTCTTATGAAATTCTAGTGGATGCTGTGCAGTCTTAAGGCAGCTGCTACTGCTCTGCCCTTATATGATGTAGTACAGCTTTTGTAATTTCATGATCCTGTTAACTCCATGATAACGTTAACAAGATTGGAGGGTTGCCAAGATTATCAGGAAAGCTATAGGAACTTTACAGTACATATACTCTTAAAAATAAGGGTTCTTCTTTGGTTCTTAGTTTAAATGTGCAATTCTAGAAAAGAATGTATTAAAATTCATTTTATAGAAAATTTATACTAAGTGAATACTCTAGAAACGTTCTTTACATTCATGTTTACACAATGTTCCTTTAAAGAACCTCTATTGAAATATTTTAAGGAACCAAATATGAAAACTTAGAATGTGACTTTACAGAGAATAAAAGCTGTAAAACGTCCCATTTCCTCGGATGAATCAACTTGCTAACATGAATATTTGAGTTGGAGTGTAGAGAACATCAAAGCTCCTTGCAGTTTATGTCAAATGTTTTTGGGGCACATGGCATGACTACAGACTTGTAGTGGCTTTCTCAAATCATAGGCTTATTGGTCGATCTTTGCAAAAATCGTTCTTTTCAGGAAGATTGACATCACCAAACATTCTGGCTTGAATGGAGAGAAAAGATATTTTAGTCATTGTTGAATAGATTCATCTTTGGACTTGATAAGGTTTTGAACGGGGACATAGGTAGGCAGAAGGAGGGCTTGTGGTAGAAAAACTTCCATACCTAGATCTACCAAAATGTAATCAATCACACCTTAGTTGACAAAAAAGTAAATCACACTTCCCTTAATTCACCAGTTGACTATGTAGGAGGAGGAAGGGTGGTGGCAGGTTAGATCTCACCTACGGTGCCAGAAGGGCCAGGAACACTGTTGCTTTTGCACATACAGCACACTTCAGAATAATGAGGAGCAGCACAAAGAAATGCAGTGGAGTGAAAGCACAAGGGAAAAAATAGACTTGAACACAATACAAATACATGGAAACTGAAAATGTACCTCATTACTGTCTACCACTGTGCCACTCCAGATTCTTTTATGAGGACTTTATCAGGGCCTAAAATTCTGTCTACTGTTTAAAAGTGTCCAGCATCACAGATGTTAGATTAAAACATCTACAAACTGGATGTTGTGTTGTGCATTAGATAAAACAGTGGCAAATAACATAATATGAGAACCTAATATGTCCCCTTCTCTGCGACTATAATTACATTACAGATTTATGATACAATACAGTACATGTACATGCATTAATGCACATATGTGTAGGACTAGTTAGAGACAGAGTTAGACAGAGGAGCAGAATCAAAATCAACATTGATGCAGAATCTGGACCAACATTTTTGAATGAACATTTAAATGTATTTTTTGCCACTGAAATAAAAAAAGAAAAAAAATATTTAAAAAAAAGACCAAAAAGAATACATTATGTCAGTTACATAACATACCGGTAATATCGTTTCTCACAGTTATTTCATGGCCAATATATTGTCCAACAAAGGTAGTTACTGTGGCCGACCTACAAGCTTATACAGCGTCTGAAAAACGGTTTCAAAGGGTTATTAACCAGAAGAACCAGAGAGAGGCCAGTTAGCTCTCCTTTAAGAAAAATTAATCTTTAAGAAATGTTTATGCAGTTAAGATAATTAAGCAGTTATATGTCATTAATATTACCTCAGGCAGCATAAGCAAACTCACTGCTCTCAACATTACGCTAATTTAATTCAACATTTTGAATTTATGCCACTTCTTTCAAGTGCCAATTTGAAAAACATGTTACATTATACATTAAGAAAAGTAAGCCTATCCAAAGCACCAGCAGTAAATATGAGTGGACTGTATTTCATGAAGCATGCAGGTATAAAGTCATTTAACTGTAAGCTGCTAATAGCTTCAGCAAATCTCAAACACTTAATGTGCAAACAGAGGGGACTGTGTTGTGCACCTGAAAGCTGAGTCAATACATTTTTATCTGATATCACAGACACAGCACAAATCATATTTGTGTAGCATCGCTTGCCTTAGTATTATTTCTGTTCCTTTTGTGTTTTATGTGTATTTTTTTTTTCAAGTTTGCCTGAGCAGATTTTTTTTTTCTTTTTTAGTGACATACTTTCATGTTAATGTCAAAGAAAACATGCTCACAAACCAATAATGTCTTTTGTTCTCTGTTGAGCTTTTATATTAAGGCTCTTTCAGGCTTCAAAAGTTCAAAGTACAGTAGATTTGAAAGGAGGACACTACCTGGAACCGTTGCAGTATAACAGAGAGGTAAAGCGAAAGAATTTTGAAAGAAGAGTTGTTCTCCACATCACCAATGTTCAGGCTGTTTTACAAACGCCTACTGTGAGGGTAATTCCCATTTGTAATCCCTGAAGGAGTAGCATGGGGTGGTGCGCCCCACTAAATATGAATGACCCCCCAGTAAACCCCAATACAAATAAACTATAGGACTGTCAATCGCATGTGTGAATGTAGTTGTGTAGCTGAGCGATAGCAGAAGACAATAAAAATGATCCTCACAGTTATAACAGCTTCAAAAGTTCCCAAGAGTTGCTTTATAGCAGGTTTGTTAGTAAGCTAACAAATAACTTATGAACTTATGAGTTATTAATCACTACATAAATATAAAATACACATCACATTATTGGTTCTTCCAGTTGTTTTCAAGATTAAAGGCACCAGGACTTTTCCAAATAGGCCACAATAAAATGATATGGGGAACCTGAAAATTGTGCCCAATGATTTCCAAGCCAATTGTCAATGCTTTATTTATTTATGATTTTTTCTTTTATAACCCTGACTGGTTCTTGGCTCTCAATTTTTCAAATCCTTGTAATCACTCTTTAGTTTAGGATATTAGTATTACATTTTTGTATTTTTAAGCTGTAATTTTAACTTTAAGTTCAACTAAATTGTACAAAACTATAAGAAGACTTTTTAGATGCATGATGAACAGTGGTGATGCAGAGGTCACGTGTAGTAGTGGTGCACTTTGTGAGATCGAGTGTGTTCACGATAACAAATAGTCACTTTCACTCCACTCCTCACATTCCGAATGGGCTGTAGTTCCAAAACTCTCCTGTCTTCCAATCTATATTCATTACTGTGTTTAACTTGGCCTGCATGCTGTTTTCACTGTTGTGTTCCACATTAATGACAATGACAAACTAGACAAATACAACCCAATGAACTGAAAACAAATACCTGACAATGGTAAATGAAACAACATTTCTAAGTTATTACACCCTTCCCTTGTATGTGGCTCAAATACAAAAGATGTTTAATAATAAGAGGCTACAATCATAGAGCCTTAGCTGACTATTATAAAAGCTTACTGCTCAGATAAACAGCTCAGCAGACGAAAATCTCCCAAATGCCTTTTCATTGTAAGTTGAGATTTTATTTGGAGCAATGGACATTTTCTTTTCAAGTTTTTTTACATAACATGAAGGGCAGCCATTATTTTCAAATTACATTAAAAAATGAAAACAAGAATTCAACTATAAGGTTTTACATGATGATAGACTTCATTGTGTACAAGTAGCACCTCAAACCTAAAATTATATGCCCTGTCCCTGACAGGCAATAAACTGTAAAATGTATTGGGAGTTCAATTTCAGTAAAGAAATACCCCCTTAGAGGCATAATTACTTGGCTTGCAGTTTATTATTCTGAAGATGACTGGGTAGCTAGATGGGGAGGAAATGCCAGGAAAAAAAAACAGCTGCAGGGCTTTTCAGTCACACTAGATGTTCAATATTCTAAGCACTTCAATCAGACAAAGAGATACAAAATCTCAAGCTCAAACTGAGAAACCAGCTGGATAATCTATCTATCACAACAGAAGAAAAAGACAAGAAAAGGATGAATTAAATAAGAGATATGTTTTGACAGTCACATGGGGAGTATAAAGTCACATGGGGAGTATAAAGTCACATGGGGAGTATAGAACACATACAGAAACTTTCTCGCACAGAAAGAGATAAAACAATGCGTTTCTAATATGGCTCGCTGTAGTTCAGCATGTTTTCATGGTCCCCGATATGTGGTTTATCTTATCCCCCTCAATGTATCCAGAGCCACACTGAACAGAATGAGAATGAAGCTCAATTGAAAAGATATAAGTCTTGCTGTGCAAGCTTACTTGAACAAAATAAAAAGTGTTGGTGCAATGCCATAGAAATGTAATGCTATAGAAAAAAACACTTTTGGTTCCCAAAATAACCTTTCAATGGATGGTTCTTTAAGAACAATTTGTCAAATTAAGTAAGACATCATATTCTGTTCTGAATTTATTTGTCATATAATTACAAACATGCATTAACCGCACGTCTTATATAATTTACTGTATACACATTCACTTTTACAGTCCCTGTCAGTTCAATTTAAATATAATTGTGCAAAGCTTTGCATGTTACAGTTGTATAGACTAATTGACGATATCAATTAGATAACATAACAGTAATTGTAAGGTATGAGTGGAATATGGGGGAAAATTATCAAATTTAAAGTGAGATTGAATGTGCACTGCAGTGACTCTTGGTTAGGCAGAAATTAATCAATTATGTGTATTAAGAATTCTGGTTGCATGTTATGAAGCTGTTGCACAATCTGGCAGGAATGGAGCAGATGCTTTGAAACCATTTGCCAAATGGTAGAAAAGAGATGAGACCATATAATGGATGAGAATGATCCTTTATAATGTTACTGGCTCTGTTATAGCGGAGTTTTGGGAAAATGTCTGTCAAGAGAGGAAGTGGCACTGCGATGACCCTCTCAGCTGTTCTCACTAACTGCTGGAGTGAATTACAGTCTGAAACATTATAATTCCAGTCCCAGACAGTGATCCAGACTTTCGATATTTTATCTATAGAATCTGGTAAGGATGTTAGAGGAGGGGCTAGCTCTCTTACGTCCTCACAAAAAATTGCAGATGCTACTGCATCTTCTTGGCTATGGAGATTGAGGGGCAGAGTAAAGTCCCCTGTGCTGTGTAACATAAAGCATTGTTTGCCTGATGGCTTAGAAGAACCACTTTTGTTTTCCCTAATGAACCTTTCATGAACTATTTTATGAATGTGGAATGTAAAAGCGTTCACATATTGGAAAGGCCCTCAAGTAAATTTCCACACTCACATCTTATTTGTAAAACTGGTTCTTTAGAGTACTAAAGTGGTTCTTCTACAGCATTGCTCAAAACCCCTGTGCTTATGAGTGCACACAAAGATCCAAAGAAGACAAATTCTACTATATTTTTAAAACTCAATAAAAATTTACTGTTTTCACACATATATTACATATATCAATCAGAATCTGTAATAAATTGTAAATGTGATATGTCAATGTATCTCTCCGACACTTGACAGCCACATAAGGGAGCAGTGGTATCAACAAGAAGTAGTTTGAGATCTCAGGTGTTAAGAAGGACCAGAAAGAAAGCTGAGTGCCCTTTAAAACTCCATTACAGTTTGAACACAAAAAGCACTAAGGTCAATTCCTTTTCCTCTCACTTTAAGATTACCGTTCAGAATCACTTTAAGAGAACATAGTTCACCTAAGCCTTATGCTGCATTTAATGATGGTATACAGAAGGTCTGATTGATGGATTGAGTCCCAGAGTTTAAAAGAACAAAAAGTGATCTTGCTTCAGTGCTCCACATCCTTTAGACAAAAATAAAAGCAGTGCTTGAATGTTACAATTTTTTCTATCTCACCCAGAAAAATCAATGTAGCTGCTCACATACACATTGCTGGCTGAAATTCCCATTGGAGTTGAATATATTTTTACTAAATTACTGACCACCTGTTTATGTTCGAACAAATGGAGGGAAAAAAAATATTAATATCACTTTTCTCATGCTAAATCTTTTAATGCCTGAAGACATTCAACCTCATTCACTAAACATTCTTTTAAAAAAGATTTTCACAAAGACTTTGATGTTCAACTAAGTTTTCTTATTTGGAGCTTGTTCTGAGGTAACAGAATCCATGAAGATTCAAGAGCGTACCCATGGCTATTGGGTGCTCACATGTTTGAGCAAAATATCTGAATAAAACCAGTGTAGACTTTAAGAAATTCATTAATTTCCCAAACCGCTTACCCATTTTGGGTTATGGGGAAGCTGGCTGACTATGCGGCAAGGCAGGGTACATTGACCCACATTAACCCATTGAAGGGCAACACAGATGAAACACAGAACCTTCTTGCTATGAAGTTAACCACTGTGCTTATCCTTCAGTCTAAAGTAATATGTTGGAAAACGGATAGTTGTCCTGAAGCACCATTTTATTTCATTATAGCATTAACACGCTACATATTCTAGCAAATTTATTCATTAGCAAAAGCTTTTGACCAGACCACCATTAAGTCTTTGAAAAAGAGTAATTGACTCATGAGCATCATGGCTGAAATGCTGGCATTGAGGATACATAAAATGCACTACTGTGTCAAATTGTGAGCTATCCGACCCCAGCCTCATATAAACAAGAGCACCAAATCAGCTGCCAAGGTGGCAACATCTGCTTACTGAACAGCTGTACCAGTCTTGAAGTGCTTGTCAAATCATTCTCATTAAAAATGAAGTTTGCACTGACTGTTATGTCAAGAGAATTCCTATCTAGCTGTTTACAGACAGCAAAACTACTGTACTGGAACATCCAGAAGCAGCAGTTTAATATAATCAACAGGCAAAGGTTCTGTCACCATGGAATCACTGTAACTTAAAGATAGTACGGCTGACATCCAACATTATCTTAAAGGAGATGAATATCCTAGATCATAACCTATTCAATATATCACCAGGAAAAACAAATCTATCCCTTTGTCAAGCCAAACCATAACTTATTTTCCAACTACAAGATAAAAGAAAAACTTATGGAGTAAGAGCTGTGTTGGTATGTGAGAAGAACATCAATTTTAATATGAACATGAAGAGCAAGGCATTGCAATGTTTCATAAGTGATTTTTGATGACTGAGTTGATTGTGTACAGTATAGAGGTCATGCCAGTAAAACTTTACTCATTCTCTTGTTGTCTGTACATGGAATTAGATATTTGGAAGCATATAGGCAGAGCTGGGCAAAATACTTTGAGACATAGTCATAACTTAATACTGAATACAGTATATTAGTAACAGCACTCTGTAATGTAGCAACTTAGCAAACTTTGATTGAAACAATTGTTGATTATTGTTTTGACTATTGATTTAACCACGATCCATAACTGAACACATGCAGATCTTGCAGTATTATAAAAGAGAAGTGTGTTTGCACTACACAAAGGAATCCATATTACATTTATAATACATGCAATACATCCATAAGTTTTCTCTAATATTACCCAATTCTTAACATAATTGCCATGGTTCGTGCCTTTTACCTTTTTTACCTTCACCTGGTTCAGTTCATTGCTACTCCTACAACCCTTAAACAACCCAACACCACCAATGCTAAATTATCTCTCGTCTATATGTCCACTACTGAGTAAACTGTTTACTCAGTTCTCAAAGCTCAGTGATGGTAATAAACAATTTATTTTACAGATTTACACATTACTCGATTCTACTCAGGCTTTAAAAGAAATCTCTGTGTTCGCATTTTAGCTGCATATCTAACTCAAACTTCTCTTTTTAGAGATATCTCATGTTGACCTGGCTGAGGAGCAGACCACAAACTGCTGAAATGCATTTTATCTTCTTGACAGAGAATGATTTATAGAACTTATATTAAAAATGAAGTGTTCTTCCATATTCCTTTGCTTCACATCCCTGCCATTAATAACCGCCTCCACTTCACAGTAAACATTTGCTGAAGGACCACCAGTGTTTCTGTCAGAAGTCACTACAGAGTAGGCGTAGCCAATAATCCCCTCCACCCCCTTCAAGATGAAACAGGCAATATTGAAAGTTCATTTTCCCACAGTTGTTCAGTATGTCTTTAACAGTGATGAGTCAGAAACACACCATCACCGCCTGCAGGGTGAACAGGTATGTTCACACAAAGTGCCTGTGAACCTCCTTGATAGAAAGAGCACTTATGTTCAATTGATATATGTGCATTTATCATTCTATACAATGATAATCAGCAAACATACCATAAAAAGTTAGACTATAGGCAGTAAAATATGCACTTGGTACTGTAATTCCATCCCCACTTTTAATACTGGCTGCTGTTTGATACCTGAACTGGAAAGTATGATCTTTTTCCATTTCTGGACAAAACCAGCAATTATATAATATTTGCAGATGATGTAAGTGCACCAGTCTAAAATAGCAATAATTACAATCCCACCTACAGCTAAAAGGGTTAAATAGCAGAAGATCAACTTTTGCATTAGATGTCAAGTACAAAAGAACATTGTTGCAGAAACAAAGCACACTCACATTGAAAAGAGTGAGCAACAATGGTCAACTATTTGTGAGCAGCCATGGTGACTCTGACACGTTGACATGTACTGGGAACAACAATGCTATTTCAAAGAAAGTGCAACACTGCGATACATAATACATGAGATGCCTCAAGCAAAGATAGATGTCAGGACAATAGGCCAAATGAAAAATGTATTCCCGATGTATTTGAAATGAGCTGTGTACTACAATGTTGCATTATGTGCTCAGGAGACACAGGGTTTAAAGAACAATAGTAAAGAATAACTAATACGATGGAGCCATCAACAAGCAAACCCTTTCCCCCCAAACCACTTTGCAGGGGTGCAATTTTACTCCACCTAAGAAAACCACATGGACTGCAAGTGTCTTGCACATTGAGGCCAAATCATAGACACATTTTATCTTTTCACACACGTACACGTAACCATGAGAGCGGAAATAACGCCATTTTGTCTGAAAACATTCTTTAAACATATGTTTGATGTTTGTGCCTCAGCTTAGCCAATGTGTTTGCTGCCTCTATTAAAGTAAGGGCTCAACAACACACACCTTCAAGTTGCTGCTGTAATTTACACCTGGCTTTAAAAGGTATAATTACATGCAAAGCCAGTCATCACTATTTGCTTAAATGTGAGAACATTAAGCTTAAAGTGTAACCAGCTGTGGTTCAAATATATCTATTATTTTCTTTTTTATCCTTAAGGTTTTATGGGATTTTTCTTCGCTTAGACTGGTGACTAAATACTTCACACAGTGAAGATACCACACTGCCAAATTCACTATGTGTAATACACCAAATATTCTGTGTTTTTCTAAATATATTTGTGCATATTTACATTCCATTCATTTATTGTAGGATGAATGCAGTGGTGGCCTAGTGTTTAGGACTTTGCCCCTTTGTCCGTCCGTCTGTGTATATGCAGTTACATTACCATGTGTTTTATTTTGCACAGTTTAATGCTAAACTAATATAATGCTAGCTATCTAATATATAGCAAAAGTGTAGAAATTAAAAGAATACATCTATGCTCATAATTTGAGTTTTGTTTCTAGTTCAGCAAACAAATCTTGAGATCCATTACAGAATATACTGTATATTATTCACACTTAGCATATAGCATATAGCATATAGCCTAAGTACTGTATTTCAGTTACTGCTGATGCACAGTAGGATACAGATTATTATCTGTAAATTTAATCTGCAAAGTCCTTGGTGAACCATAGCTATTAGAAATTTTCACATTAGATACTATATCTATGTAATTCAAATGATTTCTATTGTCCATAACTGGCATTGCCAGTTCACGTAATAAACATTAACTTAACTTTTAAAACTCTTAAGTTACATTCTCTGTGTTCAGTTAAGATTATTTAAAAGCACAGTTCTTCTGGGATACTGGGTTGAGGGTGTTTTTAGTTTAACATTGCTAGAGCAACGTCAGACTGTTGATAGTGGGGCCTAAGAGTACTGTTTCCACGTCTTTCTATCCACCAAATATTTCTCATTTTGTTTACAGTTGATAGACCAGTCTAACTGTGTCCACCACGTTCATCTTCTGGTAAGCACTGTGTGCTCCAGACAAGTCTAACATTGTTTTCGATTTAACTTCTAAAATGTCTTTCTATTGAAATAGTGTGGGTGCACTTGACTCCGCTTATTTGAGATAATGTTAGTGCACCATTGCACCTGTTGTGTTCCGTTTGCATCTTCGACCTAGACTGCTTCATTGCTTTTTATCTCGTTTCTACAATTTACAGCTTTTTACAGCCCCACCTGGGTGCTCAAGAGACAACTTTAAAGAGAATTCCACTAATTTGTCTGCATAATTAGAGCATTAAGATGTGAAAACGTAATTCAGAGTAGTCTAATGTAAAATGTGTTGTTCAGCAGTGGTATTATGTAGGTGGATATTTAGTATTTCAATATTCTTTTGCAATAAAAATGTAGGTGCTCTCCTTTCATTTATTATAGTCCAATTCCTGTGAAAATAGTGACATCTTCACTTCACAGGTAGTTCATCAGTTTGAGCTCATCAAAAAACAGTTAGATCATAAACATAGTCTAGTATTGCAATAAAAAATTAAATGTTCAAAATTGCTCAGTACGAAGAAATGCTGACAGTTTTTTAAAGATGAGTGGGCTGGAAAATGATGATTCTCCACGAGAGACGCCTGAAGCAAATGTGCTTAATTTATAATGAATCCTGACTGTTAAGAAGATTGGTAAAAGGAAGCACCTACAAATTTTGAACTAAATGAACCAGAGAAACATGGCGGAAACAAGGAATAAAAATAAACTAGCTCAAATGATATAAAGCTAAAATCAGAAATGTAATTAAAATGATGATAGAAAAAGACCGAAACATGAGAAAAGTTTTTTTATGAAGTGAAAATTTGTCATTGTGAACACACCACAATGAAATGTGCCCTCTGCATTTCACCCATAACATGTGGTGCAGCTATCAACAGCACCTGGGAAGCAGTGAAGTGGGGACAGTACCTCAGTGGTGCCCATGTTGAGACTTGAACCTGCAACCTTCCAAGTGCAGGGGTAAAGTCCTAACCACTAGGCCACCACTGCCGCTTAAATAGTCTTAAATTATAAGTAAATGTGGCCCAGATGGACAAGGCCAACTCAAAATGACTGCCCAGATGTCTTCAGCATTAATATCTAATTAAAACTCTGAAACTCAACTAAAATGCACTAACAATGTATATTGTCTATCCAAAATCCCATTGTTAAGACTGATCCATCAAAATGACAGTTTTCACCTTAGGAATATTGCTAAAATAAGAAATATGATGTCACAACATGACTCAAAAAAATTGTTCATGCTTTTGTTACTTCTAGATTAGATTATTGTAATGCATTACTCTCTGGATGTACTAGTAGGTCCATAAAT
>JBBIGC010174590.1:0-31102 GCA_037576955.1 Lepidarchus adonis
AATACCGCCTATATATTATTGAAAGCACAGTACATATTTTAGCTCAAACTTGTCATAGTAGTCGGGGTTCCCTTTAACATTTTATTTAAGGCCGACAGAATGGCTGTCATACCCCACATGCATCAGTGAGCCTTGGGTTTCCTTGACCCTGTTGTTGAATCACCAGTTGTCCTTCCTTGTATCACTTTTGGTAGGTACTAACTACCGCACAACTGGAACACTCCACAAGAGTGGCTCAATAAAGTGGCTCAAAGATCATTTGTAGATACCTGCTTGTCCAGTATAGAGTTTTTTGGACAGCCTCAATTCTTTCAAGAAGGTTGGACTTTTTAAACATGGAACGGGGTGAGGCTTGTCTCCAGCATTCCATTCTTTTAGGAAAATGTCTCCGCTCAGGGATTAGTAAGGGCATAACTGTTTAAATTAAACAAATAATTCCTGTAAATTTGCATTTGGCTTTAACAGATTCTTGAAGTGTAATTTTAAGGCACTTCCATTTTAGGGAGTCTAGTAACAGCACCAAGGTTCTAATGGATCCGACAAGAGATGGCACAAAGCCGTATGTGGGTCTGGCGTTCAAATTAGAGGTAAGTACAAAGGTTTTGTTCACACCTGACATCAGTGTGCATTCTGGGTAGTTTGATCACAAGTGGGCAGCTGTAAGTACAGTTGTGTGTGTGTATTCGAGAGGAATTGAAGTGACCAGATTGCTAAGGCCACATTCTGAGGTGTTCTAGGCTGCTTATGGCAAATTTCTTTTAGCTACTGTATGTGTACCGTATTTCCCCAAGGATAGGCCGCAGTGTACTGTTTACTGCAGCAGTGAACAGTTCGAAATCCAAAGCAAAGACAGACTGACAGTGACGGGTCAGTATAAGCGCACAACATGGAAAGTGCCATTGTTTACCTCCACTTTCCACTGGAAACCAGAAACAAACAAATTGTTTGCTGGAACTAACATCGGTTAGCAATTAGCCTAGCCATCATGGTAGTCCTCAGTGCACCAAAATACGCAGCATCTCTTTGTATTGTAAAATAAAAGTGGTTGTAGAGTTTGTCATTTAAATGCAGCATCTGGTTGTCCTATTCTAATGAATACGAAGAATGAATTCACAGACAAATAAGAGAAGAAGAAGAAAACCCTTCTTTGTTGCTGGAATACGATGCACCTCTGTGCATTTGAGTTAAAAGGCCCTACTGTATTCAGTTTCTTTTAAGGGTTAGTTTAACAGAAATAAAAGAAACAAATGGTTATTGCTGGCTGGGAAAAGATGAGCTTTTAATTTTCGTTTGAATGACTGGAGGGTGGGGGTACGGCAATTTTAATTCTTTATCTACATTTAAATCCTTCAGTATAAAATTAGCAACACTGAAATGCAAAAATTATTTCAGAATTAGATCCATAAACGTTCTCATCTACGACCTGTGTTGCTTTGTTGTTGCTAATGTCGGACACGTGTTCATCTCTGATACTGCAGACGTTGAGAGGAGCTTAAGTTCTAAATTGTATTTAATTGTTTATGCTCAACTACGGTATAATGTCACTACTGGTATAGAGTTGCAAAAACTTCCAGAGGTTGTGTCAAGTTAGATGCTCCTACTTCAGATTGGTAAATTCAGTAACGCTGCAGCTAATTACGGGGCAGCTTTATCTTAGAGTTTTAAAACATAAATTAGCATTTTCTGAGGCTTCTAGAATGGGGCGGCCTATCATTGGGGAAATACGGTAATCAGATTTGTCCTAGGCCACACTCAAAGACCAGTGGGGCAGTGGTGGCCTAGTGGTTAGGACATTGCTCCTGGGACCAGAAAGTTGCAGGTTCAAGTCCCAGCCCGGGCACCACGGAGGTACCCTTGAGCATGGTACTGTGCCCACTTCACTGCTCCCCGGGCGCTGGTGATATCTGCCCGCTGCTCCACGTGTGCACATGTGATGGGTTAAATGCAGAGCATAAATTTTGTTGTGGTGCACTGAGTGTTCACAATGACTTTCACTTCACAACTGATAACCTTGGTCAGAAATTTTATACAGAGAAATCGATGTAAACTGTCAGCTTGTGATCACTCGAGATGCACCTTAATGCCACAATGTGTTCAGATATACACTTATCAGCCATAACATTAACACCAGTTATTTCATTGCAGCGGCATCTGTCAGGGGTGTGGGATATATAAGGCAGCACATGAGCAGTCAGTGCTTGAAGTCGTATTGTGCAGTGTACCAGGCATTCAGTAATTAGTTGCTACCAAAATGATCCAAGGAAGTACAACTGGTGAGTCATGGGCTCCCAGGGCTGATGCATGGGACTGTGGTCTGATCCCAAAGGAACGTTCCTGTTGCAGAAAATGTTTATTCTGGCTCTGATTGAAAGGGGTCAAAAGACAGTGCACCATTGTCAAAGCAATATTAAGCAGGTGGTGTTAATGTTATGGCTAATCTGTGTAAGTGAACTTGTTTTAAAGAAGCCTACTCCTTCACACACATATGCTTTCATGTAACTGATTATCTCTGGGGGTTTTAATGAGCACTCTGTGTCATTTGCACCTTGTGTGTTCCACCTATCTCCTACCCTAGGCTGGACGCTTTGGTCAGCTGACCTATGTGCGTGTGTACCAGGGCTGCCTGAAAAAAGGGGAGTATATTTACAACACCCGCACGGGCAAGAGGGTGCGTGTCCAGAGGTTGGTGCGGCTCCATGCAGACCAAATGGAGGTGTGTATGTGTCTGTGTGTTTTAGGTGTGTATGTTTTTGTTTTTTCTGTACTTTCATAAAAACTGGCATCCAAAAGTCTAAAAATCTGGGACCTATTTCAATTTTTTTAAGTTAGTTGGTCACAACCGCTTAAGGCTTTTGCATAAATAAATAAAGTACATGTCATTAAATCAAAAGTACATTGTCCAAACACTGCAATTCTGAGTCCTCATGTTATTATAAATACTTTTTTCTTAAATTAATATACTGATCGTATAATTTGCAAAGAAATATGAATTCAGTATGAAAAATGTGGTCTGTGACACTTAGAACCCACTGTAACTTATTAATATTAATAAACACATGTTTTTTAAAATATACAAATACAAAGCAGGGTGTAGGTCTCCATTTGATTTACACCGTTGTTGTAAATCAAATGTGATTATTACATCATTTGAAGCATATTTTATCATACATAAAAGGAGAATAAATAAGGCTTTATCATTTTCCATAGCGCAAACAGACACCTGCAACTTCAAGAGCCGCTGACCAGACGGCAATTGTTGTGGCTGTTTTAGTTATTGGCCTGAATAACCTGTTCATGCCTGTGTTTACTCAGGATGTGGAGGAGGTTTATGCAGGGGATATCAGTGCTCTGTTTGGAATCGACTGTGCCAGTGGAGACACCTTCACAGCTCGTACAAGCTCCACCCTCTCCATGGTAAACACTCCGCCTGGGGTATATGTGCATTCAGAAGAATCTAGACAAGGACCTTCTACTGCTCTGAGAAGATTTTTCTATAATTGGCCGTATATGGAAACTAGTCCGTAATAATGTCACATTCTAAATTTACTGATTTTTTTTATAAGCAACACATTTACCTATTCAGCATACAGCTGTAAATCATGCAGTTATTTAATTTTATATCATTTGTCATCTTCCGGTGTGCACTTTTTTGTTTAGAGAAAAAAAAATGAAACCTCTTTTGATTTTTTGTATTTTTGTATTTTTTTAAGGAGTCAATCCATGTCCCTGAGCCAGTCATCTCTATGGCTATGAAACCAGCTAACAAGGTAAACTTTGCCTTGTACCACTGTTATACAAGAGTACACTAAATTGTGCCACGTGACCATTTACATGTCCTTTGGGTCTTTTAGAACGACACTGATAAGTTTTCCAAAGGCATCAGCCGTTTTACCAGAGAAGACCCCACTTTCAGGGTGCACTTTGATACAGAGAGCAAAGAGACCGTTATCTCCGGCATGGGGGAACTACATCTGGAGATCTACTCACAGGTGTAGTATCATTTATGTGAACTCGATGAACCTTGTGATGTTCTTCATTCTGGACTGTAGCCAAAGTCATTTGTGTTAACTTTGTGTGTATGTGTGTGTAGAGGATGGAAAGGGAGTATAACTGCCCGTGTGTGATGGGGAAACCTAAGGTAGCTTTTAGGGAGACAGTGACCAGCCCTGTGCCGTAAGTACTACTCTGACACATTCCTTTTTTTTTTTTTTTTTTTTACAGAAGACACTACAAAATGTTAACAATTGTCTATGCAGGGCTGGATGATGCAGAGTTAGAACTATATTATATTGTCAAAAAAAATAAAATTAACAGGCTAACTATAATTAATTATTAAATTACAAATAATTATTTGAAAGTGGAAAAGTGTGAGGGTGTGATTTCCATGTTGTGGTGCTTTTGTAAACATATCATCAACTATATCTTTTGCATTATTTTACTGGCATACACTAATGGTCAAATGTTTTTGACTGGGCCACATTTTTTCTGCTTTTTACTAGTTATGTAAGCAGTTCTGTTCTAGTGAATGATGTATTTATTTGACATCACTTACCTCAGTACAATTTAAGGTTATTCACTCTTATCTAACTACTTGTATTACCATTTTAAATCTGGTGTTCTAAAACGTTTGACTGGTAGTGTATCATGCCCTAGTTCTTTGTAGGTGTATCACTCTGTGACTGTTCTGGTATCATCCTGCAGTGCTTATATCGACCATTACTATTGAAACAGACTGTGTGCATTAAGTGTAAATGCATAGAAGCTTTGTACACCTAGTGGCTACAGATCGATTGCTTAAAAAGAGGAGAAATGTCTTTAATGCATTGATGATGGATCAAATGTGAGTTTTGATCTTTGCAATTTCTAGATTTGATTTCACCCACAAGAAACAGTCTGGGGGATCAGGGCAGTACGGTAAAGTGGTGGGAGTCCTGGAACCACTGGATGCAGAAAACTTTACTAAAGTTGAATTTGAAGACCAGACCATCGGCACCAATGTTCCCAAACAGTTTGTGCCAGCTGTCGAAAAGGTAAGTTACAATACCTGTAACTCCTTGCAAAAGCGTTCCAAATGCTTTTTTGCTCTTTTTAACATAAATGAAGATTCCATTGATATGATCTTTTATACAATATTAACAAAAGGCTTGATGCATGTAAAAAAAAAATTCTAAATTAGCCCCACCTAATTTAAAAATTGTAAGGAATATTTCACCCCATTTATGCCTTTTGAATAAGAACCCTAGGGAAAAGTGTGACGTAAATTGTGTCTCATGAGGTGTAGAGTATTGGTTTAATCTTTTAAAGGAATAATAACTTAGTTATTTGGGGGAGTTATACCCCCTCCCCCAAATGTAATGAGTCAAAACATGTTTGGTGTCTGAAGTTTTTTTTCATTTTGCAATTAAGTTGTGAGGCTAATGGAATGGAAACAGAAGGTCATGTGATCCATAATTGGTCAGACTAGTATATTAGCCTCATGGCACTACTGCAGACCTTAGAAAGCTTCACATTCTATACATGTCTTAGCTGACTGACTACATTTAGGGCAGGGAAGTGTAAGGTTTAGTTTTCTTCAGTTGTCTTACTTCTAACCTTGGACGCTAGTTCTTTTATTGCAATGGCACAGGGGTGGGATCTGTAGGTTTAAGTTAGGTATATTTACTCCTATATTAAATATTACCTAAATAACCATTACAGTTTATACTCTGACACAACTTGTTAATATTTACAAGAAGTGACCTCCTCAGGTCAGAAAACAGAATAAAGTATTCTTCCCCATTTCTGACGGGAAGGATTTCATATATTTTAACATGAGGTCTATTAAACAACCTAACCTTTACATTTCAGAATAAAGAGATTTTCCACACAAAAACTGAGCAAGAAAAATTTTTTGTAGTTTAAAAAGGATGGTTTTTTTTACTCACAGTTCAGAAGAAATACAGATCTCTCTCTTGAGTTTGGCAAACTGCTTTCTCCAATCAGGTTCCACAGGGTTGGAGAAGGAGAAAAGTAATCTCATTCTGAATCTCCAAACTCTGTGTGACTTTTAAGAGAAGCGGTTTGCCAAGCTCTTACAATACGTCAATCAAACATCATCAATGTTCATAGCCTAATGCTAACAGTATAGCTGGGCCACTGCCAAGCTCTGTCTAAAAAAGAAACGCCCCCCCTTTCTTTCTTAGGGAAACCCAAACAAATCTGTGTTTTGAAAATATTAGAAACTTAGCCTAGCTAGCTAAGGCACTCAAACTATGTATGAAGAACCATCATGCATTGTATTGCTGGAAAGCCTGGTTTATCTGGCTAACACTGCGCCATATAGCTTCAGGAAAGTTTATAAAGACGGGAGACTTTGTGATTTACTGCATTGTGGTGGAGATGACCCTGACTGAGGCCTTTTCTGTAAGGTAAGGCGGGACATGCCTTTTATCAACTCATTTACATTCCGGGATACAGGTTTTTGCCATACCTTAATGGGCTGCTCAACAGTGATACCCTGACAGATCTGTAAGCAAGTGAATAGTCAACTGATGATGTTTGTGCTGGAAGCAGGAGTATAAGGATTTGAGCCACTTTGACAAGTGATGACTAAAGCACTTTCAAAGTAGCAGGTCTTGTGGAGTATTCCAGGTCTGTAGTAGTTAGTACTTCCCAAAAGTGATTCAAGGAAGGACAACTGCTGAATTAGCAACAGGGTCATGGGCACCCAAGGCTCACTGATACATGTGGGGAGGTGAAGGCTAGCTTGCCTGGTCTGATTCCACCGAAGAGCCACAAATTGTAAATGCTGGCTCTGATAGAAAGGGTCAGAACACACAGTTCACCACAGTGAGAGCTGTTTCAGCAGCTGAGAGAACATTCTGAATATATGTCAGGTGGTGTTAATGTTCTGTCTGATCGATGTATGTATATGAAGGTTTTAATAGTTTTGCCATTTTTCATATCTCGCTGAGGTTACCTTCTGATTCTGTGGGTGAGGGTTGCACATGCTACTTTACCTTCTCAGTGGAAGCTAGGTTAGCCATGTTGGGCAAACTTTGGCTTTTCAAGTGAACTTTAAGGTTCATGGGAATTTTCTCCTTTAACACTAGAACAACTGACCGCATCAATTGACGCAAATCAAACTACATCACAGCTATTTCTCATTAAAATTCTTGCTACAAAAATCTTTAAAATTCTGACTTTTTTTATCATAATTGAACAAAACATGGTAACACCAACTGAATTGTTGGTGAAATGGGAATGTTACAGCAGTATATTCCTAGAATGGCTGAGAGCATCAATTGATGTAATGTCGTGCAAATGATTTAGTCTATATAACCAAATCACAATAAATCAGCTACAGTCAACTACTATAATAATAATCTAGTCGTGCTCTACATGCCTCAAATTTCCCCTTGGGGACAAATAAAGTTTTATTGAATTGTAATCACCCTCTTCACTCACAAAATGCCTTACTCACAAAATGTCTCTCTCTCTTTCTCTCTCATCCCATCGACTCTTACCGTTCAGTTCAAATATCAGTTCACCTTAAAGAGCACAAACTTTCTTCACAAGCAGTTTGAACAGATGTAAAATGGAACCCAGGCAGCATAGTTACAGGGAAAATAAAGGTTGAATGGTATAAAAGGACATTAAAGGACAGAAAACACTGAGATAAGGGAAAAGTAACGCATATGATCAGTGTATTTGTCCTTTGCAGCAAACATCAGCAGCAGGTTTATCAGGAAGTTTCTTCTCCGAAACTACGCACTGCCTCAATTGACACACGTTGGAATGAAAATGAAGCACATTTTCTCTATAAATTTAGTTAGTTTTAGTTAGTTTTCTGTTAGTTTTATTTTATTTCAGTTAAGGAAAATGTTTTTTACTTTGTTATTTTGTTAGTTTTTGTTAACGATAATAACCTTGATGTATATAAGAGGTACAGTGATTGAGCTTCTGTCGCCTGTATAAAGGGCCACATTAGGGCGGATTCACAAATGTTCTAGGTAGGATTCAATCATGACTAGCAGCAAAGCCTTTGATGGTACTTCTCTTTTCTGCAGCCTTTGAAAAGACATGTGAAATATAGGATTTGACAGGGCTCACTGGTCAAAAATCCTCTGATTAGAAATACGAGTGTGCCTTCATGGTTCGCTTGGAAGAAGGTATGAATTAATTCATGTCCCTCTTCTCCTTGTTCTTACACATACTCTTACTCGTTCTGTCTGTTCCATCCACAGGGTTTCAGAGAGGCCTGTGAGAAGGGACCTCTAACAGGACATAAAATATCTGGCGTGCGATTTGTATTGGAGGATGGAGCAAATCACATGGTGGACTCCAACGAAATCTCCTTCATCCGAGCCGGAGAGGGAGCTATGAAACAAGGTTATCTTGTACCCACTGTATACACCATCAGACTGCTCAGTGTCTTGAATCTTGCAATAATTAAAGTAATACACTGCAATAAGTATTTTTCTATCAAAAGTTTTAGATTGGAGCTGTACACTTTATCCATTTAGTGCTAATATTTGTGCACTGCATCATACTAAAGTGGAAAACGGTCATCGCAGATCACACCACCAGTTTTTATATATATATATATATATAATTTATTTTATATATATATTCTCTATAAAAAATGTGTGCGCACCTGTCAGGGGGTGGGATATATTTTGATTTACAGGTACATCTAAAAAAAATTGATTCTTGTAAAAAACTTCAATATTTCTTGAAATTCCTTTCAGAAAGTGAAATCGATATACTATATAGATTCATTACACATAGAATGAAATATGTCAAGCCTTTATTTATCGTAATTTCAATAATTTTATGGCTTTCGTATAATAATCACAGACAAATCACAGACAAATCCTAGACATGGACTACAAACGTTGCATTTCTCATGTCAAGCCACTCCTGAAACAGAGAGAATGTCAGAAGCATCTTGCCTGAGCTAAAAACACTGGACTGTTGCTAAGTGTACAAAGTTCTCTCTGTAAATTTTGCATATCATTTGGAAATCAAAATCCATGTTGCTTGAAGTCCAGTGTGAAGTTTCCACAGTCAGTGATGATTTGGGGGCCATGTCATCTGCTGGTGTTGGTCCACTGTGAAGACCACAGTCTATGCAGCATCTACCAGGAAATCTTAGAGCACTTCATGCTTCCTTTTGCTGACAAGCTTTATGGAGATGCTGCCATCAAAGCAACTTGGGCTTCCATTATACCTCAGCAATGCCACAGGCTGATCACCTCCATGCCACTCCGCATTGATGCAGTAATTCATGCAAAAGGAGATGCAACCAAGTATCGAGTGCATAGGAATGAACATTCTTTTCAGAAGCCTGACATTTGTTTAGAATATACTATTTTTTTATTAATCTTGTGTTCACTGAAACAGTGAATTATGGGTGTTATTATTTAGAATTTAGATTTAGAAATTAAGACTTATTTCACTCTATGCATAATGAATCTATATAATATACGGATTTCACTTTCTGAAAGGAATGTCAAGAAATCTTGAACTTTTTCATGATATTCTAACTCTTTGAGACATACCAGTATATTTGACAAGGACCTTATTGTGATAGATGGAAGACCTACCAAAAGTGATCCAAAGAAGGACAATTTGTGAATCAGCATCAGGGTCATGGGCACTCCAGGTTCACTGATCCATGTGGGGAACGAAGGCTATCCTGATTGGTCCAGTCCTAAAGAGGAGCTCCTGTACAAAATGTTAATGCTGGCTTTGGTAGTTTTAGCAGTATGAGGGGGACCTTCCTTAACATTGGGCAGGTGGTGTTAATATTATGGCTGATCAGTGTATATGTATAATAGATGATCAATATTATGTACCAGACTTCTAAATGTTTGCCTCAACATTTTAATGCATTCTCATTTTCTCTATATATAGCTATGGAGAATGCGAACACAGCCATTCTGGAGCCAATCATGTCTGTAGAAATAGTTGCTCCCAATGAATTCCAGGGGCTGGTCATTGCTGGGGTCAACCGTCGCCATGGTGTCATCACAGGGCAGGATGGAGCAGAGGGCTACTTCACACTGTATGCTGATGTAAGTTTGTGGCTAATGGATTCTGTCAGAACTATGGAAAATTACAGCATAACAAAGAAGATTTAGACCAAACTAATCCTAGTCAACCTGTTACTGTCTTCCAGATTCCTCTGAACGACATGTTTGGTTATTCCACAGAACTACGATCCTGCACAGAGGTATGGGAGTCTTACAATACTAATCATTTAATGTAAATATGGGACTATAAGAGAGCAGTATGTTTCGTTTTGCAAGATTTGCATCAAAACATGAACACTGTACAGAGAGTAAGTAAAAAACGAACAATAGCTTATATCTCCACAATAATTTACATTTTAAAGATTAATGTAACCAAGTAATTGGCTGTTTCCAACTATTCTTGAAGTCATGTAAACAGAGAGAGAGAGAGAGATTGTATTGTGTAAGTGATTATTTAGCTAAAGCGACGTTAAACACATTACTCTGAATGTGTGGTCATTAATGTGTGGGTTTGTGTGTGTTTGCGCTCTAGGGAAAAGGAGAGTACACAATGGAGTACAGTAGGTATCAGGCCTGTCTGCCATCTGTGCAAGAGGAGCTTGTTAATAAGTACCTGGAGGCAACAGGCCAACTGCCTGCAAAGAAGGGCAAATGGAAGAACTGAGCAACAAAACACAAACACACACAAAATGGTCATTTAAGTCATTTATATTATTTCCTCTCGCTGCTCTGATGGAATGTTGGGGGTGAGCTCAAAGTATGACTTTGGGCGTGTACAGATGGTTTTGTACTATGTACATCATATGTTAAGTTAATAACAATTAAATGATCTCAACCATCTTATGTATCTTTTTGTCTTTTAATATAATTTATGGGTAAATGAGCAAAACAAATGTTGCCTTAAATTTGATATATAATGCTTGTGAAATGTTGCAGGTAAAATGCTGGATAGGCTGAATTGTGCCGTTTTTGGAAGTGAGGTAATTGGCAGGCAGATCTTTGAGCTACAAAGCTTTTTTGGTATCGGTAAATGATATTAAAGCATTTTACAACTGTATTCAAATACTATTACAAGATGCTAATCCAGTCATGTTTTTGCAGTTATATTTCCTATGTGAAAGCACATACTTTGACAATTAAAATTACAATACATTATGAAACTAAAAATTATCTTGGCCCATTAAGTATTTAATTCCATTTTTAAAAATCCACAGTTTTGCCCCAAAAATTTCTAAATAATTACATCAGAGCTGTTTGTGTTGTTCTAGTGAAAGCATCTGGACATGTGATGCCACAAAGAGTACACCTTTACCATGTTTTTTTATGTACACGCTATAATTTGTAATCTTACTTTTTCCATTATGGACACTTTCACTCGGTAAAAAGCGAGTAAATAAATGTCTGGAAATATGTTCAATTAAACATACTTTATATTTTCAATGGTAAGAAGAAATACAGTCAAACTTCGATAGTTCGTCCCAATTGGTAAAGGCTCTAAATTTGACGAGAGGTGGTGTTGGTGAGTTATCGTTATGGGATAAATACATGGAAGGAATTTTGTCTTGCAGATTTTAATGGCGAGAGGTGGGGTTGGCGAGCTAATGAGGTTTGACTATTAGTTATATTAAGTAGATTTGAGATGTTTTCACTTAATTTGTATATATTTATATATTTTAGTTTGGACACTAATGTTCATGGAAATGTAAGTGTACACCAGCCATATATCAGTGCTTTAAAACATTTACTGAAGCTAAAAAAAATGGAATTCTCAGCTACATGTAACAGAGAAAGGGTCACAAGGGCTGAACTCCTTTCTACAGCATGGTTGGTAGGGTTGCCAGATTGAACAGTTTGTTCACCAAGTTGGACTACTTTTAGTGAAGCAGTGTGCTGACAATGTCTTTGGACAGCTGGACTAATTCAATGTAGTATTGATGCAGAACATGCATGTGATGTAGAGTTCAGGTAGTGGCTGGTAAGGTTAGGTGAAGTTGACTGATGTTGATTGTTTTGACAGGTCCAGCCTAATCTGAATATGTAATTTCTAGGTTAAAAGTATAGGTGAAGGATCATCCAGCACACTGAACTGGTATGTAATTCCACTTTCCAGGAATATTTTATTTGATGGATGGACTTCATAGCACAGGCACAAGGACTGAGTAACATACTGAACAGCAATAGCTAAGCATTTATTGATATCAGTTAAATGGCATAATGTTTTATGAAGTGACAATCAATTGACCCCTTTAGTAGTTAAGTGACAAACTTTTTTGTGGACAGTGGTAGCTAAGTGTTTAGGTCCTGGCCTAGGCACCACTGAGGGGCCCTTGAACAAGGTATTGTTCTACACTTTTCGCTGTGGGGCACTTTGTTTTACAGTATGTTCACAATGAGTCATTTTTGTTTACTATACATATGTATGTTCAATGTTACATATGCTATTCAATGTTGAAGCAAGTATCCAAGTCCATATATGTCCAATTTGCAAACTGGTTAATTACACCAATGTGCTGACTTACAGGTTACCATTCATAATATACCATCATGGTAAAGAGACCTAATGGAGATAATGAGGATAATCTGTATGTGCATTAGTTCTCTACACTCCTTATGTAGTTTGAGTGGGTTTGTGTTTGACTGGTCAAAATTTATTTTAGGTTTGAGCTTGAGTTGGGGGTTTGCAGTGGCATTTCGGCAGCAGTTCAGTCTCTAACACTTCCACACCCCCTGCTGGAGACCAGGAGACCAACAGCTTCCAGCGAATTATCTCCTGTAAAGTGCAGACAATCAGATCCACTTCCTCCACAATTTGGTAAATATACACAGATCAGCCAGAACATTTAAAACTGCATGCTTTAAGAGCAGATTGGACTGTAATACACTTTGCCTCTATACAATAGCTAGCAGTCAGTTTTTGTGCTGCAGCAGCTCTTCTGTAAGATTGGACCATTCATTCCCTTTCAAGATCCTGTCGCTGGTTCCCTAGCTATCCTTCCTTGGATCGATTTTGGTAGGTTCCTAACTACTGCACACCTGGAAAATTTCATAAGAACGTCAATTTTGAAGATGCTCAGTCATCTATCCATCACAGTTTGGCCCTCAGATGCTCATGCTCTTCCATTTTTACAATCCATCCCTCTTACCTCCATGACAGGAGCCACTGTAACCATATCAGCAGTGTAACATTCCACCTGCCAGTAGTTTTAATGTTGTGGCTGATCAGTGTTATTAAAATGTAAAGTTGTTGTAGTCCAAAAAACTCAAATAAACATAAGGTCAGCAGGAGGGTGCAAAACTCAAAATGTAAATCATTGGGTCATTAGATGAGATTCATTAGAAATGTGCTGTTACCTGTGAAATCATTTCATGAAGGAGAACCTGATATTGGAACCTCAGCTGGTCATCTTGACTCTCCTGTTTAACATAGAAGACGGTAGTAAAGATAAGAGCATGTGAAGAGCTGTAATTGAGCAAATGTGTAGAACATCTGGGGGGCTGTGAGGACTGGTTTAAAAACCACATTGATTTTTCCTTTGAGATCAAGGATAATGATAATTCTGCTCGTTTAGTCCCAGACAGAGCTCATTAAAACAGTGAAGCAATTAGGCACAACTACATCTAGCTCTACCTGATATAATCTACCTACCAGCTGGGTGATCTTGGCCACCTGAGCCATGTTGTACAGTGTGTTCTCATTGGACTCATTCAGCATGATGAAGCTAGAGGCCACCCATGCCAAGTTCCAAAACGGCTTCATCTCTGGGTCCATGTTACCATAGCTGTCTGAAAAAAGGGAGAGAGCCCATTGGTTGCAGCTTCAATACTGATAATCCTTACAATTCTGCATTGAGGACTTGATGTTGCAGATGTAAGTAAATGCAGAGATATGAGTCATGTCCAAGGACTCTTATTGGGTCACTATGGTGCATTTGCATAAGTGAAAAATCAAAACATCTCTTTTTATTTCAATTATTGTTTTATCATCGTTGCTTTCTTTTTAAATGTATTTATTAGCTCTGCCTTTCTTCGAGTCCCAGGCCAGGCACCACTGGGGTATCCTTGACCAAGGTACACTCAACCCTGGGTACTGTTAATAGCTGCCCACTGCTCTGCATGTGGATGAGTTTCTCACACACACACACACACACACACACACACACACACACACACACACACACACACACACACAGCTGTTACTTCTTTAGCTGTAAACCTCTGGTAGACCACAATAGGTTGTTTCCAACTGTCAATAATAATATTTTAATTTTCAATTTTGTAATTAGGTTTAAAATGATCATAACATTTATGGTTACTTATGTATATAAAATATTGAAATTACCTATTATTAATTGGACCTATTTTTGCACCATAATACATCCTCATAACAAATCTCTTTAAATTGATTAGGTCCAAGAAAATACAAATATCTTCAGAATGATAACTTTTCAGGAGAAGGCAACAATGTTTCTTATTTCCAATGTAAATTTATGAAAGAATGATTTAGGAAAAGTGATTGTTGAGCACATCTGGTCTGCTCAACATTTCACACAATATAAAGGTCAATGTAGAGAAAATCTGGAAAAAAACCAAAAGTGGATATGCAGGATTTTCTCTGGACAATGAATATATGTTGTTGTTCTATTATCAATTCATTTGGAGTATATTATTTGCAGGACATGTTCTGTTTTAACATTTTACACAGCATCCTAACTTTTTAGAAACAAGGTTGTAAACAGTCTACTAACAAAAGTTAATCACTTTCACTTCTCACACACACTGCTCTTACTTGTTTTTGCGTGTGTTAACATTTAAAGATAAGAGATCCCTGATTTTTTACCTGGTATGTCCTTCCCAGACACAGCATTGTCTGGAGCTTTGTAGTGCTGGTAGAATTCCTGCTCCTTAGCTGAGGTGTTAAGCTGAAGAAGGCCATCCCAGGAGCTCTGGACCTGCGGAGGATGCTGCGTGTTGCCCCTGGGATAGAGTAGCTCCACTGAGAGGTGCCCTTCTGAGCTCTGCAACTCAATATTTAGCTAAACTTAATATTAGGGGGGAAAAATCACTTTACAGTTTTACTAGAGCTACATAGTTAATGCCTGAATCCCCTCCAGCCACCCCTAACTGATTGTATTTATCCCATGCTTCTTTTGGAGCTACATTAGTTTGGCTGCAGTAAAAACAGAAGAAACAATATGTCTAACTGAGCTAAAAGGAAACCCTTCTTCACGAAAGATATTTTTCATATAAAATTTGTATATTTACTTCATTGTCATTGGCATTATCAGCTAGTAACATTTTGTAGCTAGTTCAGTGTTTCCATGCCTCAACTGTTATAGTACTGCAGATGGACCACAAAAGGTTGTTTAAAGTAATGGCCATAACATATTTATGGTTAAATATTTATAATGGCAAAAGTATGTGAACCTTTTTGCAATTTCATGGGTTGTGTGTTTTTTTTCTTCTTGTTTTTGCATGTTTTCTTGGTCTTCCAGATCTCATCTTGACCTCCACAGTTCCCCTGAACTGCCATCTTTTAATTACATTTCTCACTGTGGAAACTACAAGCTTTGTTATCTTCTTGAAGCCTTCTCCTGCATTGTGGGCATCAGTAACTTTCATTTTCAGCGTCTTACACACCTGCGTAGAGGAATCCATGGTTGTTGAGTGTCCACAAGTGTGTGCACAAAGTCAGAGTATTTGTAAAACTTTGAAATTGGCACCAGTTGACAATTACTAATGACAGCTTTTGCCATGCATCAGATCTAACGAGCTGATTAAGGTCTGAAACCTTGTCAAAAGAATCTGAGACTTTGGAACCTTTGCTAAAAATAGTGTTATTTTTATGTTTTAGAGAGACTGTGTTAACATTTTTTCAATTACAAAATCACCAAAATCTTATGCATACGACTGTATAATGTGTCTAAAATAATACAAAAAAATAGCAATAAGAGTTTTTTGTGGTTGTTCTCAATAAAGACATAAAAAGATATGCATTTTTGTTATTATTTTAGACACATTATGTTTGTCATTACCCTTGGCTTAGATAAAGATCAGTTCACATTTTATGACAAATCATTGCAGAAAACCATGAAATTCCAAAAGGTTCACATACTTTTTCATGCCACTGTTAATAAAGATTTTAATAGCTTGTTATAAATCTATTTTTGTTCTACAATGTGTCTTCACAACATACCTTTTATATTGTTGTTGTAAAACAAGTATCTTCAAAATAGTAACTTTTAGGAGAAGGCAACATTTGTTACTAATGTAACAAATTTCTAATGTAAGTTAATGAAAGAACAATTTAAAATAAATGATAGTAGATAATTCTATTGGGTCTGTTCATCAAACAATATAAAAGCCAGCTGCTGTCAATGTAGAAAACCAAAAATTAGATGGTGGGTTTTCTCAGGACAATGACTATGTTGTTTGAGAGGATAATTTGTCTTCGCTTAACACTGTAGTAACTACTCTTCACAACAAGGCTAAGCAGAGGGTCTGTGCCAAAGGTTCAGGTGACAGTGAGGTCTGACTGGCTTAGACACTAAAGCCAATCATTAGAAGTAAATTGAAATAAAACAAAATTACCTCTCCAACCCAGTCCTTCACCGAGAACTCCAGAAAGTACTTCATCCCTGCTTCAGCCATATCCTGTGAGCCAGATTTGTAGAAAAAAGGTTGGTGAACCACATAGCCTTTTGAAAAGTTTATATTTTCTAAATATTCTAATTCCATGGTTGTAGTGTAAACTGTATTCCCAAAGTGCTTAATGCCTCTAAAAGAAGGTTTTATGAAATTATGATGAAAAGGCTGCCTGATACCCGAAACATTGTTCTACCAACAACATCTGGAGAACCTTTTGGGGCCTAAAACTAACCCCATTGACGGTGGAGGGGTACATACAGGGTGTGGTAAGGCCCCCCAATGTGCTTTAACTCAAATTTACTATATTCCCGTCTGCATTTACATACAGCTTCACTTGTAGTGGGAATTCAATACAACAGCTCTTTGTATGGAGACGTTTGGCTCCATTGACCACCACTGTAAATAAGTCTGAGCTGGTTCACACCAAACCCAGTCTGGATGACACAGGAACCTTTTATTTGGTCACTGAATTGTGCAGAAATGTCAAGCTCCTCTTTAACTGCATAAAGTATGCTTTCTTTAGGGTAATCACGACTCCCTCTGTAGCTTAACTCACCTCGGTTCTTGCCTTGTGGACTCGGGTCACCATGTACAGTCTAAAGGGTGACCCATAGAGGGTGTTGATGTAGTGTTGGGCAGCATTGCCAGCCCGCCGGGCTTCATAGTGTTCAGGATCGAGCTCTCTGGAAGTCATGATTAGTCCATCCTGAGAGAGAAATCAGAACACAAGAATACACAGGGTGTAAAGGGTGTGTCTGCTTTACACATGGACTTTAGCCTTTACACCACACTGTCCTTGAGTAAACAGACACTGAAAATAACAAGAATCTGCTGGTCTTTGAAAGGAATGACTGTGTATTGAGTCACAACACTAGCATACTCAGGTCTGCTGTCCCACTGCTGAACGTCCCACTTCTCAATAAACTTCCTTTTTCCTAGACTTAGAAATGGCCCCACCTTCTATTAAAGGGACAGTGTACATTTCATGTGTTGGAGAACCCAGATCCTACATTCTCATGTTTACCTTTATTTCTTTATGACATCCATCTTTTCTGTACCAAAAATATGTATGTTAATTAATTAATTTTATGAGAATTTTACAGCCTCTTTTTACCCCTTAGACTGTGGCCATGTCAAAGTGGCTCAGATTCTTATGCCCCTGCTTTCAACAATTTCAAGAACTGACTGTCCACTTCCTGTCTATATGCGAGGTACTTTTGTAATGAAATAACTAGTCAATGTTATTCACTTCAACTGGCAGCGGTAATAATGTTATCTGATTGGTGTATGTTAATTAGCTCCAATCTGATAAGCTGTTCTTTATTGGAACTCATTCAAGAAATACCAGATTGGGGGGTTACTGTATGGTAATGTGAAGATAAGTGTCCTTCAGTTTATTCATTTATATTTCTTTGAATTTCTTGCACCACACAGAACATGAGTCAGACTTCCTGTCCTCATATCTTGAAGAAGGTACATGCAGCACTGAATTATCCAGTACCTCTGAATCCGAATGGGTATAAACTCAAGGCCTGTCACTTCTGACATGCCACACTGAGGTAAATGCACATATGGCTGTTTTTCACATTTGTAGAGAGTAAAAGGAGTCTGATGCAATTAAAGGAAGACTGAATCATCTGAGAGCTCATCTTTGTAGCAGGGATCTCTGGGGCTGCTGCACGTTGTCTTACAATACAGCGACTGAAGCCCCAGGAGGGAATACAAAGAGTCAGAGTATGTCAAATTCACTGGGGTCCTGAATAAGGTTAGATCATGGCTGACAATCAAAGCCTTTGATGGTGCTTGCCTTGCTGATTGGGGGTGTTCTCCTCTGTGTATGAATAAAAATTTGAGCTATAGGATTTGACAGAGATCACTGTCTCCATCACACTGATAAAAAAAAAGTACAACTGTGCCTTTATAGTCCTCTTTCAAGATGCTGAGGGAATATGAGTGAATCCATGTTCCTAATCTCTTCTCCATGTTCTCACACTCCTTCCTTGTTCTCCTCCACAATGGCCTTTGAGAAGCAAGTGCCTTTCTGTGTGGTTGCATGATTTTTCTCTGGGCCCTCTGTTTTCCTCCCACTGCCCAAAGGCCTATGGTTTAATTTGACTGGCTACTCTAAATTGCCCACAGGTGTGAGTGCGTGTGAATTGCTACCTTTGTGCTGACCTCCTGTTCTTCTTTGTGCTCGTAGTCATCTGGGATTGGCTCCAGATTCACATACTTGCATCTAAAAAAATTGGTCTAATATAATTGGAAATATCTAAGCTGACCCTTGTAAAACTCACCAGTGAAAAGTGACTATTTACTTATTTATTTATTTATTTATTTATTTATATTCTTGTATCTGTTATTACTATCTGGAGGCAACCAGAGGAGCATGGGTTTCCATTCTGAGCTTTGGTTCCTCCCAAGGTTCCTTCCTACACGTTAGGGAGTTTTTCCTCACCTCTGTCGCCTCTGCTTTGCTCATTAGGTGCTCGGACACGGATTCTGTAAAGTTGCTTTCTGACACGTCAGTTATAAAACGCACTGTATAAATAAAAATGACTTGACTTGACTATTTGTCACTGTGAACACGCCCCATCACACAAAGTGCTCCATAATGAAATGTGACCTCAGCATTTAAGGACATCACATTGCTCATGAGTACCTCAGTGATGCTTGGGCCTTAGACCTATGACCCTCCAAAGATCATAACCAATGGGTGACCACTGCTGAAGGGACTCTAGTTAAATGTCTTCCCAGGTTTGATTCTTGGAACTTCTTGCCCTTGAACAACACACCTAACCCCCAACGGTTCACCATGTACGTCGCTCTGGATAAGAGCGTCTGCCAAATGCTGTAAATGTGTGTGTTTGAGAGCACGGTATAAGCTGTGAAAACAAATAAACAATAAACAGGCCTTATGATAACCCTTCCTACTTGACACTGGCTTTCTTACCAATGGTGTATAAAGACGGTTATGAAGGCCCAGTATCAAGCACAGTTTGGCAGCTCCCCTGACATTTGGCTCTTTTACTTAATGAGCTTTAAGGTTTGCAGCTTAAGGCGTTGACCAGCAGGGGACCCCATGACTGAACAACAGTGAGCAACTAGAAAAAACACATCACTGGGAAAGTATATGCACATACCCCAGATGTGGTTGATTAGCCAAGACATATTTGGAGTCCATATTTTGTGTCTTTTTTGCTGGAGCTATTAGGCTAATGTAGCTAACACTAGAAGTCAAATTGCTACCCAATTATTTTGTGTAAATGCATTTCTAAAAATGTTCTCAACACATTACTGAACACATGCATAAAAAAACGATGTGAATTAAGTGGTATTTTTAGGTCACAAATGTATTTTATATTCAGTCTGTTCTAGTCATGAATCACTGCGTTTTTAAAAAGAAATAGCCAGTGTTATTTATAAGCCTTTTCCACATCTGAACTGCAGTTTCCAACCCATGGTACCCATCGCATACCCAAGGTTAATGAGTAACACACTTCAGCAGACAGGCTGATGGAAAGCTGCAGGGTTTTTCTTCTAAAACCGATTACCCCATCTTAATAGTTTAACTTGTAATATTTCTTTTGCACTGAAATCTTCAAAATACCAAACAAAGCGAGTCCAGTTTTGTACGGAACACATCTTTTAGTTCCTGCCTCCAGAGCTCCGGTACTTGATGTAATTCACAGACAAAGTCAAAACATGGCCATGCAGGAACGTGAGAATATTGGAAAAAACAGATAAATTAAGAGTAGAATATGGTGGATAGCTGCTGTGCATTAGTTTCCCAGAACAAGTGGAGAAAGTAAAAGGTTTTTAAGATGTTGAATGAAGAATTAAATGGATTACTGCCAGAAAAGGTGTGAGAAGCTTACAGATGAAAACTGAGCGATGAGACCAGCAACAGATTCCGCTTGTATAATTGAGTACAGAACACAGTACTTTTGAATAATATTTTGTTTATTTTATTGGATTTTTTACCTGTTTCTAATGTTTTCCTGCCTTTGTGGCCCTAACAAAGATTACGTTTTAACTTGTTTACAAAGTTTGAAGCTCACAAAAGTGTAGCGGGACATTTTTGGTTAGTGAACCACAGTCTCACCAGGGAACAAATGTGGAATAACATTGCCAGACCTGGTTACACTACATAGAAGTTGAAAATTTCACATTTTGCATTTTGCAGTTAGTGGCTTGGGATGCAGATAAAGCTGAAGTAACACCCACCCTTCTAGTCACCTCAATTTTAGCCAATATACTCCAGAGCTGAATTATACCTCTCTAGGTTTTGGGAGGCTTTTAAAATCTCTTTAGAGTAGGACAAGGCAAAGCTGTAGATCTATGGGTACTGGAGATCTGGTTGTCATTTCCACCGGTTACACAGCTGTTATAATGGTCAGTAATTTGTACTTTGTGTAATGAAAGTGCACAACATACTCTGATGGTTTGAAATCTGGCCTGGCTTCATTTGTTTTACTCACTTTTTTCCTTCCAGCATGGCCGTGTAACTAGAATCAGTCATGTGATCCCAAGAGCTAATGAGATGCTTCTGTATTTTATGGTATGGGTACCAGCCTAAAATTACTGTGAGCTATTAAAATGAAAACCTAAAATAAAATTCAGTGTTACACCAATGCTGGTGTTCATAAAGTGGTCGTAAGGAGGACTGATCTCAGAGCCGATTCCTGATGGTCATGCATTTTAGATCAGTCATTTTGTGAAAACAGGCCCTGTTGTTTAAAAAGGCAGTTAGCAGCATTTACGCTAACTATCTGCTAATTAATATAATCATTTTATTCATCTTTTATGATTGCCTATCACTCATTTTCATCAGTCTGAACAGCTGGAGCTCACAACTTCTCTCTGCTAATTTGCTCCACATGGATAGGAGCCAATCCTTCAGAGAATTTGGCAGCTCCTCTCAAACGGCTGTAAGTGCCAACCAAGATCAACATGTCTCTTAGAATAGAAACTGTACTTCTGAGCTACACACAGGACCATTTATCTGAAAAGAATTAAAGTGGAATATAAAAACAATATTTTTGCAGTATTACCTGAATGATACACAATCAACCATAACATTAACACCACCTGTCTAATACTGAGTTTAAAACAAAAGAAGCTCCTCTCTGGGCTAGCCGTCACTCCACACATGCATCAGTGAGTCTTTGGTGCCAACTTGTAATTCCTTAGATCACTCTTGGTAGACACTAACAAGCCACAAGACCTGTCGTTTTGAGATGCTGTCATAAAAAGGCCCTTGTAAAATTGGCTTGGATCCTTATTGTCTTGCTTCCAGCACATCAACGAAAAATATACTTTGGAGACTTTGGAAACACTATGTCAGTGTTTTGTATAATGTTTGGAACAAAGACATTTACCCCGCTGCTCCTCAATGTAAAAATTGAAATCAAACCATTTAGACATGATTAAAATGCACATTCCAGACTTTTATTTAAATATATGGGCACACATTTTAATTTCACCATGTCGGAATTACAACACAACACTGGCTTCACAGGTGATTGTGATTACTTGCTTCTACAATTTGGACTCTGTATTTGCCATTCTTGAACATCTAGGCTGAAAAACAAGAACGTAATCTTGGTTGTGACATTAGTCCAACTTTAGGATTAACAAAATCAACTGGGTGGAATATCATTTGGAAGAAAAATGCAATGGTGAGCGCTGTAATCTCCAAGGGACTAGCAGGCCATGGAAGAGTTCCATGGCTGTTGACAGAAGAACCCTCTCAATGTAAAGAATGCAGATGTGTCGTTATCCACAGAAGAATTCATGAACAGAAATACATAGACTACACCACAAGATCCAAACCACTGAACAGGATGGTTCAGATGATTACTTACAAGAGATTCATGGACAAGATTAATCTGTATCAGAGTGATGGTAAGAGGAAAGCGAGGAGACTGGGGAAAAAAGAAGTTCCAATGCACCCCAGCTCATCTGTTAGGCAGCATATGATGCACCATGGGAGCACACTTATCTTCTTTGATGATGTACTTGATGATTGCAGTAACACAATGAATTCTGAAGTGTATGGAAAAATCTAATCTGCTGAAATTCCAGTAAACGCCTCCAAACTCATTCACCTGCTCTTCATCCTCCAACAAAATAATGGTCCCAAGCATACTGCTAATGTAACATGGAAGTATCTCAAAGCTAAAAAAAACCTTTTAATTCTTCAATGGCCAAGCCAGTCACCTAATATACATCCAAATGCCTTCCATGTGCAGAAGAAGAAAGGAACAAGCCCCTGGAACAAGCAGGAGTGGAAACTGGCTACAGTAGAGGCTTGGCAGAGAAGATACTTATCACCTGGTGATGCCTATTATACACAGACTTTAAGCAGTCATTGTCTGCAACGGATGTGCAACAAAGTACTAAATATGACATTGTTAATATACATACCATTGCTTTGTTCCAAACATTATGGCGCCCTGAAGTGAGGGGAAAATGTCAATTGCTTTTCAGGGGGTTGGGTCAGAAGTCTGTCACAGTAATGACTTGAAGCCGGAAGCTGACTTGTGCTTACAGTTTTCAGGCAAAGGGCCTCATCTCCCCCTCGTTTCAAAGTAGGTAATGAGAGGGTTAAGGCCGTTTCATTCTGAAAGATACATTGACCTGACACTCCCCTTTCTTTGTCTATGGTTTTCTGAATATTAAAATTGGCCACTCTCCAAATTAACACTAAAAAAAGAGAAATGCATGAGAGTTCACTACAAAAAACTACTAAATGAAAACACCACCCAAACCCAAACGCCAACACCAATCTGAGTGTGATATTTTGTCAGTTAGCAGACTTTAAGCATTGCAGGAAGCAGGACTTACCTCCGTCATTGATTCATTGTTGGGAAACAGCAAAACGCAGCTGGCAGGGCAATCATCTTCGGACTCGGACTTGGAGGCTGGGGTTTCAAGCTTTGGGCTGCTTGGGGCCGCTGGACCCAGCCAGACCTGTGAGAAGAGACCCAAATTAACCAAGTAGAACCAAATCATGTCCAAGGCTCATGGAGCTCGTGAGACTGAGACTGAAGGGGCTCTATTTAAAAGCAGAAGTATGTAATGAGATGGCGTTACACTGTCCAGATAAACAGCTGGCTCACTCATTCTCTCTCTCACTCACTCACAGTCTGTCCTTTAAAAAAAAGAGGTTCCTCCCAGTCCTACAGTGAACAGCTGCGCTTGTGAAAGAGAGGCATTAGAAACATTCTTTCATTCAGTTGCTGCACAAACAGTTTATACAACAGTCAGTTGTGATATTAAAGGCATGTGAGGTGAGGAGCATTGATGATCACAATGGTTACAATGGCTCTTATCAAGGGGTGGGAGATATGAGGCAGCAAGTGCACAGTCCGTTCTTGAAGACAATATGTTTGAATCAGGAAAAATGGGTCAAGAGTAACTATCTTAGGTTCAAACTTTGATGTGATTGGCTTTTGCCTTTTCCTGCTGGTCTGTGTCCGTCAACTTTTGTTGGGGCCAAAAAGTTCTAATAAATTTTCAAATTAAGAAAGATGTTACTGTATTTATTTTACTATTTTAAATGTTTTACTATTTAAATTTTTAGTTGTATATATTTTAAGATTTTATTATATGACTTGGTTGGTTATGTTGACTATAACACCTGATTCCTCCTTTCAGTTCTGTTATTATTTATATACTGATGTATGTAAGATATGTTCTGGCTGAAGTAAAGTTTATATAAAGTATCTTTGTTAAACTGCCTATGTGTCTGTCATTAGTTACCTTCCAACATTCCAGACGTAATTCATTAACATATTACTGCAATCAGAAAGGATTTGAAAATAGCAATGCTATTATTTATGTAAATTAACACTGCCCACCCCTGTGTTTCTGTTATGTATAACATATATCATGAATCGCTTTATAGTGATATTATGGGCCATGTATCTCATATCCTATCGTATTGTGAGATACTCTGTGATTGACAGCTCTATACAATATACAGCAGGCTTGACTAAACCCAAAAACTGTTACAGAGAAATAAATAAAATGTTAGTGATACTGCTGTCTGCCATGTGCCATATGATACAGATTCTACCTTTAAATGAATGAAGCCTATGTTCCTTTCTGGTCCTTTCTGTTTGGGAAATGTTATCTAAGCTTCCACTATGTGAGTGTGTTTATGTATGTGTGGGTGAAGGCACATGCAGCTGTCCACATCCTCGGATTTGTTTACATGTCCTGATGTGGAATGTGCTTGAGCTGATTACACGCAGAGGCCAAATGGTGCTTCACAGCATATTCTCTCCATGAGTTCATCCATTTTCGAGCTCTGAGACTTTGAGCAAGCAGTAGTAACATCATGCCACTGCAAGCATACATGCTCTGTATGTGAAAAATCACATTTTTAAATAATTTCCCTTTTGCAGCTGCAATATGACAACAAAAACATCAGTATCTAAATATTCACTGTCCCAAGTCGTCCTAATTCTCTGATTTCAATTACTTCTTTATTCAATGTTTTGTATCATCATCAGCAGACATGAAAATTATAGAATATGGACAGGGGCTTCTAGATCACACATGGGTGCATCCCTAATTAGACTCATTTAAAATATTCTTTAATGAAGGAGGCACTAAAAGTGCACTGATGGACATGTAAATTGAGGACCCATGCTAATATATTTTTCTTAATTTGCTGATGCTGATACATAAGCTGGGATTAAATTCACCTGTGTTGGAAGAGAATTTAGTGTTTCTTTTTTTTGCTAGTTACAAATGTAATACAAGTGAACTAAAATGCTCATATTTGACTCATTTTATTTTATTTTTATGACTATAGAATTACATTTCAGTTCTTTTCAGTTATGTTTTTCTATTCCAGGTAGATGGCATCAAAATTTCTGTTTTTTCTACAGTGGTATCAGCAGTCAGTAGTAGTGAAGTGTTTTAATTGACATTTTAACCATATACAGTTCAGTTAGCACAGTACATAATGAAATAAAAACATTACTCCAGCACCATGATGCAACGTAAACACATATACAGGACAAACATAAGCAAATTCTGCAGGACATTGCAAATACATTTATTGTAAGACAAAGACAATAACAGTGAAGTGCTGAACAGTACAGGAAACATTGTTATACATGCTGCAAAGTAGCAGAATAAGGACTAGTTATCTGTGTGTGTGTGTGTGTGTGTGTGTGTGTGTGTGTGTGTGCGTGCGTGCGTGCGTGCGTGCGTGCGTGTGTGTGTGTGTGTGTGTGTAGCTGTCAGTCAAGTGTTTAAGAGTCGTATTGCCTGTGGGATGAAGCTGTTACACATTCTGGTAGTGGAGGCCTGAATGCTTCAGTTCCTTCTTCCAGACACCAGGGGAGAGAACAGTGTTTGTGAGAAGTGTGTCGGGTCATCCACAATGCTGGTGGCAGATATGCACATGAAAATTATCAGAAACTATCAAGCCACTATAGAGGCTGATCTTCAACCAGCAGAAACACGCCCACGTGACACCACTGCTCTGTTCTCTACACCGGCTTCACATTACAGTGAGCATCAAATTCAAGTCCCTGATGCTCATCTACAGGATCATCAACGGATCTGCTCCCTGCTACATGACACTGGACTGGACTCTTATTGTACTTGTATATGTAAATAGACCATGCTTTTTTTAAAGACTTAATCGTAAGCACTTAATGATAGTGTAGAATGTGTTTCTCTTTCATATAACATTGCTGTAGCTTTTATCATCTGCACTGTTGTAGAACCTGCAGTGTTTTCTATGGATAAGAAGAATGTGTTGAACTCCCTCACACCAGTGTTGTCATGTCTGAATTTATGCTGATTGTTCCTGTACCTGGAAGTCGCTTTTGACAAAAGCATCAGCCAAATAAATATATGTAAATGTAAATATAGAAATTGGTATGAACCTACAGATCCCACCACTGTGCTTTCCTGCTTAGTAGTAGGTGAACAGCCAAGACACTTGGTACCTGACGTTAATTAGGCTAATCTGGCTAACAAGTAATTATAGCATGGTGCTAACTGCTTAAATAATCACACCCTCACCTCAGTCCATATTCAAATAAATCTGCTTACAAGGGTTTGGACCTTTGTGGGGATGGGGGTTAATTAAAATTTTTAATGATGGGGTCTCTATCTCTCTATTTCTCTCTCTCTGTCTGTCTCTCTCTCTCTCTCTCTCTCTCTCTCTCTCTCTCTCTCTCAATGAATGATCTGCAGAAGTTTGAGGCCATGTGGTGTGTTGGGGAGGCAGTGTGTGTGGTTTCTGAAGGGGAGCTGGTGTTTTCCTCAGGGTTCAGTTTACAGGGACTGTTGCACTGAAAGGGTTGAGGTTTTAATTGTTTAATTATCACATGTGTTTTAATCCCCGTTTTTTTTCTAAATTCTCCTGTTTTTAAACTGTAATTGAGTTTTTTTTTATCTCTGTTATTGTGTTTTTTATTTTATTTCATTTGGTTACTGTCACCAGTGAATAAAGAAAATTTTTAAATTTTGAATTTTAAAAAAGTAGCCAAGAATTGTAAGTTAGACACGGACATTTACATACACAATATACAAAACGCATTAACTAAATATAGACTGTCAAGTGCATTCACAGCAAACTGGAGCTGAAGCCTAATACACATAATGTAGATGTTGCATACACTAATGCCAATTATTTGAGGAAAAATAATAATATGTGATGACAATATTCAAATTAGGTGCTGGAACATTGTTTAACATTGTTTCTTTCTCTCTCTCTCTCACTCGTTCTATCTATCTCTCTCTTTCTCTCTCTCTCTCTCTCTCTCTCTCTCTCTCTCTCCCTCCCTGTCTGTTTCTCTTTGTCTCTTGTGCTCTCTCTCTCTCTCTCTCTCTCTTTCTCACTCTGTCTCTATGATACTATATATAATGTATGTGCATCAGGAAACAACATACAATATATGGGAGACTCCTGGAACTTCCGGAAGTGGATGAGTGTACTGCTTACAGTGACACATAAGTTAATCAATTTGAGATTACTTGTAAACATATAATATACCACCAGTATCCTTCACCACTACTCTGCTCAACAAATTTATATTAATGCATTCAGAAAAAATATCTTTGTTGATTTCTGGTGCAGGGTACAAACCAAGAGTTGTCTTACCCACACCACTTTCTTGTTGAGTGGCTGATCTTCGCCTTTAAACAAGCATTCTTAACAATAGTTAAGTGTAATAAACAGTGAGATGGCTCACTGACCCCAAACAGCTGACAGCAAACCTAAGAATTGCCATAATTTATTTCCTAATTGTCACAGATAAACCCGAATTAGAATAAGTCACACTGTAGAAAGGCTTTACCCTGGGGCAGAGTATGTTAATAATGAGGTTTAGAGGTGGGATCAGATGAGAATTCTATTATGGTGCCATGGGAGATCTTTGTGGGAAAGGTGCTTTAATCATAGTCTGCATTTTCTCCTTGGATTAATTTGCAAATCAAATTAGGCCTCTGAGAAGAGGGGTGGGCTGGTGGTGGTGGTGGTGGTGGTGGTGGGGCTTCCAGTGATCCAAATAAATTAGTTCTTCCAAATGACACTTCGGTGATGGGGGTTTTGGGGGACAGATGCAAAACTGCGGCTGCTGCTGCGGCATGACCAGCCTGATTTACTGCCACATACCCGCTGATTAACAGAGTAATGAAATATGATCGCCCTGCCTGCCTACCAGGGAAGCAGATAGGGCCTCACCTAAGGGCTGGAAATTAATGAGCTACACCATCGTACTCTGACCACGCGAAATGAACCCTGTTTGTCAAGCTCAGATTACATTTTCTGACAGATTACAGGGCTTGAGTGAATTATGGGTAATTCTAAATGAGTTCTAAATGAAATCTGCAGTCTGGGAAGTCTTGGTGCATTTATCCCGGGAGCTTCAATGCATTAAAATGCCTAAATGTGCTGCAGTGGCTAATAGAGGTTGACCACCAGAGGGCACTGGTTAGCAGATGAGCAGAATTCCGTTTATTCCAGTAGAATTCACGTCATTTCACAGTTTTGTGTTGGAGACTTTAAGAATCTTCTTTCACAACACAATTGCTTTGACACAGCTCAGAGAAAATGGTTCTTATTATGGCATTAAGATGTAAAAAAGATGAAACACTGCTTTCTATCAAAGTCAGCATTAACATTTTGTACACCAGAAGCTCATCTTTGGGATCAGACCATTCAGGCTAGTGTCACTCCCCACATGAATCAATGAGCCCATGACCCTGTCGCTGATTCACTAGTTGTCTTTCCTTGGATCATTTTTGGTAAGGCCTATCTACTGCAAAACTGGAAAACTTTATAAGAGCTGCTCACATGCTGCCTAATATGTCCCACAACCTTGACAGGTCACATTGTAATGATCGGTGAGTGGATTATAAAAGCATGGAAACTGTACAGTTTCAACAAGAAATGGTAAAGACTTTTTCCACAGACTTCCCAAGCTAAAGAAAAGAGAACCTAATGAATTACTGCCTTTAGTGGTCTGGTGGAGATGAGGGGGAACTGAGAAAATGTGAGTAAAACAAATGATTATCTTCATAAATTAAAGGCAGTTGGGCTCAACTGCGATACTTACAACATACTTATAAAAACAGTGAGCTGTGAACACTGACATGTAGTCAGGACTGGACTTTCCTCACATTACTTGGTTGTGTACCTTTACTTTGTGTATAAATGGCCACTGTCAATCCCCACTGCTCTGCTCTGCAGACAATCTTGCAATATGTTTTGGCACTCAGTTTAACTGACAGGCGAGTGCTGTGGTTTGATCATTATAGATACTGTAGGTCAGTGCAGGCTGGAGCATTTTTGGATTTGAGGCAAGCATTAACATTGTAATTCTGGTGCTGGTGCCACAGGAAGACAGTGAAGTGTGAGAACTTTGGTTTATTAAAGACCAGACACTCTGCTGTGTTCTGATTTAGTTGTAGAGCACTTGTGGTCTTTAGAAAGAGGCAAACCAGGAGGAAGTTGCAGAAGTCCAGTCCTGAGATTCCAGTGACTGAATGAGTCTCTGAGTAGCGTCAGTGGTGAGGGATGGATGGATTTTCCTGATGTTGAAAATGGACCTGCACGTTCTGTTATTAGTGTGAGATGAACATGTGAGATCCTCATTGGAAATTAATTCCTAGATTTTGTGCTTCCAGTGTGGGAGTGATGACAGCATACTCAAAAGTTATAGCAAGGTCAGGGGTTCACTGATTTTTTTTTTTTCAGGAGAGAGCATGAGTGTCCATATTTAGCAAACGTAATGTGTTTGTAGCTGATTTGTAGTGAGCATGCTACACTTATAAATGGAGGTCTTCCAGCTCAGCCTTGGCCAAGCCTATACTGCAAGGTAAGGCATGCTGTAAATTTCCAGTGTGACTGTAGCTTAATGCTAATGCAAACTCAGTCTACTGTGATGCAGGTGCAAATTCAGCTTGGAGATGGTTTAAGCGTCTAGAGGCTGTCAGCACTTAAGTTTATTGTTAGCCATAGTGTGTGGTGTGCCTATTTGGATTTGACATTGAATGTTATTTGAACTGTACGAGAACATCTACACAATCGCAGCTATGACACAATGTCAGCGTTCAATAAATAAGCATCATCAGAGCATGTCATCCATCTGCACCACCATAGTGAGAAACAATGAAGCTAAGTCAGAATGGAGCCCTTGCTGTACTTCTATTGTTTACTTAGTAAGCCTAAGCCATAGCAGCAGTCATACTGTGAGATCCTAAATATCATCATCCCAGGCTTTCTATGGTTGAAAATGTAGAAGCTCTCTCACACTGATACCCTGTAGGACCACTGATTTGGAGCAACAGAAAACTCCATGAGAATCTGCCAGAGATACACAGAGGGGAACTAAAACTCAAATGGGGAACTGGTCTTTCTGTATTCTGCTCTGGACAGCAAAACACCACAGCAATCAGCATGGCTAGAATTATGAATAAACCATACACGCAGAGAAGGAACAGAAGAAATCATTTTGTGTTTACTTGTGTTGTCTTTGACAAGTACTTAAATTTGTTTGATGATCTGAAATATTTATGCATGACAAACATGGAAAAAAAGAATTCAGGAAGGGGGCCAAAGCCTTTTTCACACCACTGTATGATACATCTAAATTGAATATCATGAAAAAGTTCAATATTACTTGACATTCTTTCAGAAAGTAAAATTAATATACAGTATTATATGGATTCATTACACTGAGTGAAATATGTCAAGCCTTTATTTCTTGGAATTTAGATAATTATCGCTTTCAAATAATAAAACCCAAAATTCACTGTCTCTGAAAATTAAGATAAGATAAGATAAGATAATCCTTTATTGTCCCACAAGTGGGAAATTTCACAAAAAAAAGCAAAAATCACACACAATAAATAAATAAAGCAAATGTTAAAAAAAGAGAAACACACAATAAAGAAACATTTAAGAC
>JBBIGC010174604.1:0-15182 GCA_037576955.1 Lepidarchus adonis
TCATCTGGAGAGGAGCCGATACTTCACCTCTCCAGGATACCTCGTAGGACCTACCTGTGAGATAGGATCTAAACCATAGATCAGATGCAGAACTCCAGACAGCTGAGCAGTACAGCACCTGAGGGGCCTGGGACTGACACCATCCGACCACCAGCTTTACTGGAGTGGAGACTACAGTTCCTTTTTGATGTCATCTGCTGAGAGAGACAGAGTGAGACAAGATGAGGTGGCAGGAGAGGGGGGAGGAAAATGGAGAAGATGGAAAGAGCTGGGGACAGGAGATGCAATACAATGTGCCATGTAATTATTTTGTGTTTCTCTTTCTTTTACATTGTAGGGGTTACCCTATGTTGATTCTGTGCAACTGGGCTGCCTGGTCATGTGACCTTGGCCAGACTTTTATTTTGAAGCCCATAGACTACCACTTGTGACTTGCCTTGAGGAAGGCCGATGACTTGACTGTTTTTAAATTGACTAGCCAAGTCTAACTAGCCTCATACACCTTATGCACTTTTGAAACCTTTCTGACTCTCTGATTGAGGATCACCAGAGGAACACTTTTTTGTCGACCCAAGCAGCACTTCGTTTTCCTATTGAAGTGCAGATTTTGATTGTTTGCGCATTCAACATCCTCATCCATCTCAACACCTCTCTTTTGTCTCAGGCCAGTAATGCAGTCTTAATCCTGACCTGTCTGCTCCCCTGGTTTCCTGTATGGTATGTGGTAGTCCCGCCTACAACGTGTAACGGTTCAGGGCCAGCACCCAACATCTGCGGGACTGGGATGGCTATGGTCTGGAGACATGACATCATGCAGGCTTTTAGAAAGCTTTGTGATCTCCCTCATGCTCAGAAGAAGCTGGACACAACAAAAATAATTGCTGCAGAGCTGAAATAACGTGAAACTCAATTTATTGCAATCTATTATGAACATCTCTATGTCCTTCACTCTGCCTTGGATCGTACTTATTGTTAATGTTTTCTATTTTCTTCAGTTAAAGATGGCAGCTCCTAGGTTGGACTTTCTTTTTGGCTCTGGATAAAAATTACTGAAGATTCTTGGCCTTTAACACATCCAAGGTGTCTTTAAAAAAGGAAGACTTTTTTCAACAAACAGGATTATAAAGGCTGATCTGCATCTACATTTATGATGAGTATCATGCACCAGTACGACAATTTGTCAGGAAAGAATGATGTTTCACTATACCGTATAAAGTGCCCTTCATAATGTTTGAGACAAAGACACATTTTTCTTTTATTTACCCCTCTGCTCCTCAACAACAATCAAACAATTGAGATGTGATTAAAATACATATAGACTTTAATAGAAAGTTATTTGCTACATTTTTGTTTCACAATATAGAAATAATACTGTATTCATAGACCCCCTCATTTCAGTGCACCATAATGTTTGGGACAAATTATTTGTTGGTATATTAAAGCCATCATGTTTAGTACTTTGATAGTGGAGTTGAGTGGAAATAAAAAAAAAACCTCAGATTTTCTTCTGCCCATATGTCCATTTCCAGAGCTCAATGACGGGGTGTTTAATTAAATCTGTAAAATCTTACCAAGAGCTTTTCCAGGATTTTGAGGCATTTATGCCAAGGAAAAGCATTAAGCACAACCTTTTAGGAATCATTAGTAGAAAATGCGTAGTTTAGAGCAAGTTAAACTGTCAACTGATCAATTTAAAATGTAACTTGAGGGAAACACACAAACCACTGAGCTACTGGACTGAAAAGGAATGCATTTTGGAGAGCTGGGAGAAATAGCCTTGTGCCCAAAATGTGGTGAAAGTGATGGTGGGAAAGTGTGTACCCGGTGGGGTTTATACAGCATTGGCAAATGAGTTACATCAACCTGAAGGCAGTGATCGAGTGAGCATAGTGGGGCACATGTGCAAACAAAAACCTCTTATAGAAAAGCGGTCCGTCAAGTTCTTACAAATGACATGTCAAGCATTACATCATTGTACACACCTCTAGGGTAACAGTTTATAGCTCAGCAAATGCCTCGCCTAGACTAAAATCACCATTACAAATCACAGGGCTATGCTAACAGTTTATAGCTCAGCAAATGCCTAGCCTAGGCTAACAATCAGATAATAATTCCCCTCCCCTCTCTCTCTGATCTGATAACAAAATCCAAAAGAAAAACAACTTTCAGAGATGACATTGAAATCAGGTTATAACTAGTTTTAAGGTATTTCCAAATAAAATTGTACAATCATTCAGCAACAACATTGAGATCAGGTTATAGCTAGTTTACAGTACTTCTAGCTAAAATATGTGGAAAAAAACTTCTACTGATTAAAGTCTGATTTAACAAAAAAAGCTTAGTCACCATGAAGATGGTGAATCATAGTTTGACGTCATGCAGTTCTCAGTGGAGCTTATAAATATGACTGTTATCAGTCACCCCCAGTACGAGGGTTCTCCTTTATTGTTAACTTCTGCATGCGTGTAACCAGATCCATCTCTTCTCTTCCGAGGTCAGGTTTTTGCCACACCTGGGGTCTCCTGCGGGCACCCCGACAATATATATACACTACTCACAATAAGTTAGTGATATTGTTATTTACATGATTGCTTTTCCTATTTGCTTTGAATTTTTATGAAATAAATAAAAGTTCCCTTTGATATTACTAATAATGAATGAGAAGAAACACATTTTCTTTTGTTTAATATATTTTTTACCCCCAAAATTTAGAGAATAACAAGGAACGCCCCAAATAACAAAAAATTGACAATGTCAATTGCAAGTGTTTACACCACTGGCCGCAATGACAGCTTGACTGCAACATCTAATACTCCCCACTAGCCTTATGATGTGGTTCTGAGACAATGCGTTCCACTCTTCCATAGGTGCACTTCCGATTCAACCATTTCTGGGTGCTTTTAGAGGTATGTTTGGGGTCATTGTCCTGCTAGAACACCCATGACCTCTGATGCAGACACGGCTTTCTGAAACTTGGCTCTACATTGCACCCCCAAAATCTTTTGGTAGTTATCAGATTTAATGATGCCTTGCACACAATAAAGGCACCCAGTGCCAGAGGCAGAAAAACATCCCCAAAACATAATTGAACCTCCACCATGTTTGACTGTTATATGACTGAAATAAAATGATTAAACACAATTTTGAAAAGATGCCAGTTTTTGAGTGTTTTGTGAAATTATGTCAAATTTGGCTTTTTTTCTCAGCTTTTTTTGTGTTGGTCCAATGCACATAATGGAAATAAACATGTGTATAACAAAACCTTTGTAATTGTAATTGCCTTTTGGAAGAAATTGTGCATTTTCTGGAAAAGTTTCAGGGTGCCGATAATCTCTGCCATGACTGTATATATGACCTGCCAATTCATTTTTGTCCTTTGTAGGGGACATGATTATCGCACTTATATTTTAAATGTCTTTTGGCTAACCTAATTCAGTCCTACTGCACTGTCTAGGCTTTCTAATACTGTTACTAGAAAAGGGGTGAAGCTTGCTCAGTGCACATGATCCCCTTATCAAAATGACTGACATTGCTTGAAAACACAACTTCTATTCAATGTCCTCTGGAGAGGACACCGGGTCTTACTACCTTATTTTGATCATTGATCACAGAACAGAAAGCCAGAAGATGAGCAAAGTAGAAAGAATTTTGCCGAGAAGTAGTGCAGGAGAGTCAGACATCTGTCAGGTCATGAGCTGGAGTGTCGCACAGTAGAACAGGAAGCTCTTTCCACTGCAGAGGACGTAACAAACAAAATAAATAAAAAACTAAATAAATATTTTTTTTGAAAAAAAAGTGTTGCAGCACGTTTCTTTTGTTTGTTTGAACAAAAATATAAACAAAACACTTTCGGTTTTGCTACCATTTTGCATGAGCTGAACTCAAAGATCTGAAACATTTTCTACATACACAAAAACCATTACTCACAAATATTGTTCACAAATCTAAATCTGTGTTAGTGAGCACTTCTCCTTTGCCGAGATAATCCATCCCACCTCACATGTGTGAATATCAAGGTGCTGATTAAACAGCTTAAATATTGCACAGATTTGCCTTAGACTGTCCACAATAAAAGGCCACTCTGAAATGTGCAGTTTGATTACACAGCACAATGCCACAGATGTCACCACGTTTGAAGGAGCGTGCAACTGGCAACTGACTGCAGGAATGCCTACCAGAGCTGTTGCCCTTGAAATTAATGATAATTTTTCTACCATAAGCCGTCTCCAAAGGTGTTTCAGAAAATTTGGCACAACCAACCTCACAACTGCAGACCACGAGTAACCACACAAGCACAGGACCTCCACATCCAGCACATTCACCTCCATGATTGTATGAGACCAGCCACCCGGACAGCTGCAGCAACAATCGCTTTGCATTTTCTAAAAATAGGTCAGTACCTGTTTTAAAACACTCACCATGGATAAATGACACCATTCGTTCCTTAAAGCGTTCTTGCCATAAAGCAGAACGCTTATGGAGGAAAAGTCATTTACAGGTTCATTTCATTGATTTAAAAGATATTTTAGCTTCCTTTAAAAAGGAAAGGCTGCCTATTTCTTTCACCTGTTTTCCAAAAGCAGAGGAAATCCAAAAATGCTATTTAATATTATCAGTAACATTGTTACACCTGCTACACCTGCTGTCCTCATCTCATCTGATCTTGACTGTGAACATTTTTTTTCTTTTTTTTTTATTGGGAAAGTTACTCAGATTAGCAACATCTCAAAATCAGTGGTTTCTATGTTTATTCATGATCCAGTTCAACCTGTTATTTTAGATCATTTTACTGCTGCTTCCTTGGCTGAACTAACAAAATTAGTTGGCGCAATGAAAATATCTTTATGCTGTTTAGATATTTTGCCAGTATCCTTGTTTATCCAGTTTACTTCAAGAACACTGTCATCTATCTTCTTCTAAAAAAGCTTAGTCTAGATCTGTATTTTCTTGGCAGTCATAGACCTATTTCCAAACTGCCGTTCCTCACTTTCTGTGTGGCTGCCTCAGTTCACAAGTCCTCTTTGGGCCTTTTTCAGTTTGGCGTGCCTCAGGGCACATTCTAAAGATTTTAGTGAGGTTTCTTACCACCGCTACGCAGATGACTGATTTTAGCATACAGGGCTCTAAATAATCAAGCTCTGAAATACATCAAGGACATTTTGCAAGTGTATGTCCCCAGGAGATCTTTAAGGTCAAGTGACCAGGGCCTTCTGGTTGTCCCTCATTCGAGAAAAAAATCAAAAGGAGACAGGGCTTTTGCAGCAGTGGCTCCTGGGCTTTGGAACTCTCTCCTCTTGAGTCTACGGACATCTGCCACTGTGGAGATTTTTAAAAAGTACTTGAAAATGTGCCTTTTTAAACTTGCCTTTAATTGATATTATGTATAGTTTTACTGTTTTAGTGTGTTTTATTGTTTACTGTTTTCTGTACAGCACTTTGTGGTTTTTACCTTGAAAAGTGCTTTAAAAATACAGGTTTACTTATGTGACATGCCCCCTCGAGCCCACGTGCCTGACCCGAGTCATTGGCAAAAGCTGCTGAGGAATTACCAGCAGGCTGATGGAGCCAGTGGCAAGGCGCAAAGAGAGCACGTGGTTCCAGCCCCAAGATGAGCCAGGAGGATACACAGCTGAGCATGACCTGTGCCTGATGGGAGAAGCTGATCAGGGAGGGGTTAAAAGGCTGAGGGGAGAGAGAGGAAGGGACGAGAGGTACCACGGCCATGTGAACGAGCGCCCCGAAGACGCTTCCCCTTTGCAGCCATCAAAACGCGAGGAGTAAGGAGAAAAGAGAAAGTGAAATGGTGGGGGCGAGTGAGCGGGTGACACTTATTTACTTATGGTATGGGCAGGCGTATGTTATGGACAATGAACACAGATGCATTTTATTAATGGCATTTTGAATGCACAGAGATACCGTGACGAGACTCAACCATCACCTCATGTTGCAGCATGACGATGCATGGCCCCATATGCAAAGATCTGTACACAATTCCTGGAAGCTGAAAACATCCCAGTTCTTGCATGGCCAGCAGACTCACCGGACATGTCACCCATTGAGGAGGTTTGGGACGCTCTGAATCAGCGTCTGTGACTGCATGTCCGAGTTCCTGCCAATATTCAGCAACTTCTCACTTAATTGAAGATATTGAAGAGGAGTGGAGCAACATTCCAGAGGCCACAATCAAGCACCTGATCAACTCTATGTGATGGAGATGTGTTGCACTGCATGAGGCAAATGGTGGCCAAACCAGATACTGACTGGTTTTCTGAACCCCCAATTAAGCAAAACCGTGCACATTTCAGACTGGCCTTGTATTGTGGGCAGTCTAAGGCACATCTGTGCAACATTTGGCTGTTTCCCCTGTTTGTGGATTTTCATTTGTCTTTTTGGATTACCCCTTTGTCCACTCCCTCCCAATAAACTCTTACCATCATGGTATCTGCTCTTACTGCCTCCTCACTGGGTCACCTGACCCAGCACCTGACAATAAAAGCACTGGACTGTTGCTCAGTATTCCAGAGTCCTCTTTTCAGATGAATGTAAATGTTCCATATCTTTTAGAAATTAAGGTCCCATAGTCTGGAAGAATAGTGGAGAGGCACAGAATCCATGTTGCTTGAAGTCCAGTGTGAAGTTTCCACGGTCGGTGATGATTTGGGTCATCTGCTGGTGTTGGTCACTGTGTTTTCTGAAGTCCAGTCAATGCAGCATCTACCAGGAAACCTTAGAGCACCTCATGCTTCCTTCTGCTGACAAGCTTTATGGAGATGCTGATTTAATTTTCCACCGACAAGATCTTCTTCCATGAAGGTCTTGTCTGTGCAACCTTTGCTGCACAGTAGAATGGTGCACCACCACTACTGAGTCTGCTAAATCTTCCTGGAGGTTTTTTACCACTCAAATGGGGATTTTGATTTGTCTTTCTGGTCAGCATATGAGCAGTTCTCCCAGTTGTCTTGGTCTTCCAGATCTCGTTTTGACCTCCTAAGTTCCCCTGAGCTGCCATCTCTTAATTACATTTCTCACTTTGGAAACTGCAAGCGGACAACAATTTGCTATCTTCTTGTCACCCTTTCCTGCACTTTCATTTCCAGAGTCTTACACAGCTGCTTAGAGGAACCCATGGTTGTTGAGTATCCACAAGTGTGTGCACAATGTTTGAAGAGTCAGAGTATTAGTAATGCTTTGAAATTGGCATCAGCTGACATTTACTAATGACGGCTGTTGCCATTCATCAGATCTAATGAGCTGATTAATGTCTGAAAACTTGTAAAAAATAATCTGAGACTTTGGAACTTTTGGGGTGCCCAAACTTTTGCACCATGGCATAATGTATTTATTTTACATTTTTGTAACTATGCATCAATGTTTGCTGAAAATATTGTGTATTTTTTCATGTCCAAGACATACTGTGTTAACATCTTTTCAATTACAAAATCAAATCTGTTATTTATCAAGGGGTGGCCAAACTTATATATATAAAATGAATATATATTATATATTTTATATGTGTGATATTAATTCAATTTCTCTGTCTATATTTGGCCTTTTTTCTTAATTTGTTTTCACTCCTGCTTCAATAGGAGTGTAAATACTCTTATCTCTCCCTTTTTGTGTGTCATTCACAAAACCGCAATTAGTCAGCAGGGTACTTCCCATTTTAACAGCATCTGAACTGTAACTGAACTGACATCAACATTGGTGACTTATTACTCCATCAGTAATAGTAACCTTATTGTAAATTACGATCTAAAATGAAAGGGTAGGCATTTACATCAACATTAGCATCAATATTTGAAATGGATTTAATTTTAGTATTTGCCACTTTTTGTATACACATCTTTTCCTCCTTCCTTTTTTCTGGACCTACAGGTCAAGTATTTTAACTAGCTTACTCACATGTCCACATCTGGTCAATTTTTCCAGGATGAGGGGTTGTGGGTGTAGCCACACTCTGACTGGAACAGTGTCTGGTGTAGTTACTGCATAAAAGTGAGTCACAGTCCCTGCACTCTCATGTGGTACTGCAGGGACAGGCTGGGGTTATGGCAGAGGGTGGAGATGCTGACGGTTCTGCCATAGCACTGCTCTTTGCTGTGTCTGACAAGTATGACATACGACAAGATCTAGGTGTATTGCTTTTTCCTTAGACAATTGTTGGCATTGATCATGACTTTCCATGATCCAATTCGGAGAAAACAGAATCATCTGATCACAGGGCAGGTAAAGGCTTCAGTCCTTGGCGATGGCTGTAGTAGTATTAGGCCTGTTTCTCCTTTTCCTTTCAGCGCCTTTACTCTTGCAGGACAAATTGGCATGAGGTTTCATTGAGGGTGGAAAAAGTGGTTCTAAATTTCGTCTCCAACATTTTGCCTGGACAGAAACCTGTGGTTGAACAGTGAACCTATAACTCATTAGTGCTGGTAGTGAATCATTGTGCTTAAGGATCTTCTTGGCTGTCTGTATGGCTCTCTCCGAGTGGCCATTGCCTTGAGGATGATAGGGGCTTGACGTGTAATGCCTGAAATCAGTCTGACAAATTCTTGGAAATCTGCATTGAAGAATTGCGGCACATTATCACCAACCACACCTCATTGTCAACTGAACTGTCAGATAGTTTTGGTGTTTGAGCTCACAAATGTCCATTCATTCATGCAATTCATAGCAACCAAAAAACGAGGTTCTCTTTGTTGAGTTCGCTTTAGTTCACAGCACACTTGGCACAATGCCACTAAGTTCATCTTATCTCTATAGAGAGACTGAGTGTCTGCAGCAATCAGTGTTTTTTCCAGAAGCTTACTCTGCTACTTGGTTGAATTTCATGAAAATCATGAGAAGACATTGGCACCTTTGTGGTACCAGTGGTTTGTGGTCTGTTACAAGCTTAAATCGGTTCATTCCACTGAGATATTCATACAAAAAATTACACCTGTAGCTACAGAATATGCAAAAAGGATTGATTGTTATGCATGTCTCATGACTGATGGAGAAACAGCAGACACAGGTGGAACACGAGAACCCAGGGAAAACCAATGGGACATGTGGGTGTATCACTGTTTTGGGGCATGGGGGGGGGGGGTGGTTAAGGGAGAAAGGGAAACAGAGAAAAAAGGGCTGGAAGAAGGGGCAGAGGGAGCAGAAAGATGGAAGTTAAACAGGGTAAGAAGGGCTGGGAGTGTGGAGCAGAAATGAGAAGGAGGGAAGGGAAATGGCACCCCCGGTGGCAACGTAGGAGCAGAACCCTACAGTACAACCCTACATGTCTGCTTCTGAATAAGAGGCTGAGACACAGCCTTTTTGTCAGAGATTGGAAATTAATGTTTCTGATTCATTATTTGAGGTTTTGTCATTTAGTCTAGCACTCTGAAAATAACACAATAAGTAAATATGTATTTACTGTTATGAATACTCACAGCCTAAAAGTACAGTGACTCTGTGAATTGAATTTGTTAGTGGAAAAAGTGAATAAAACTGCCAAAATGTGTGATAAAATCAAACAGCTAAACTTGGAACTGTCCTTCACTTTAATGCTACATGCTGAACTTAGCCTGTTTGAAATTGTCCAAGGTCAACTTTAACATTAAGAGGATGAAAACTGTACTTGTCTGTCATTTTTCAACTGTGCCTTTTCTATGGCACCTTTAACATGAATTGTTAACTGACACAATGTTTTGATTTCTTATTTGTATTTTTAGCTTTGGCTAATTAATCAGATCCTGCTTTGCCTAAGTCTTTCATGTTAACTGTTTTTTCCCTTTTTGGTACTTTAAAATCTCTTGATTAACAGCCCTTAGCTAACTATAATGCTTATGGTTGAAGATTTCCTGAATGACGAGCATCCATCCATTGTCCACCGATTATCTGGAGTCGGTCGCGGGGCAGAAGCCTAAGTAGGGAAGCCCAGACCTCCCTCTCCCTGGCCACCTCCTCCAGCTCCTCTTGGGGGACAACGAGGCATTCCCAGGCTAGCTGAGAAATATAATCCCTCCAGCGTATGGGGCATGCCTGGAAGACCCTCCGAGTAGTTTGGTCATCTTGACTAGATGACCAAACCACCTCAAATGGCTCCTCTACATACTGAGGAGCAGCGGTTCTACTCTGAGTCTCTCCAGGATAACTGAACTCCAGTCCAGCCACCCTGGGGAGAAAACTCATTTCGGCCACTTGTATCCGCAATCTTGCTCTTTCGCTCACTACCCAAAGCTTGTGGCCATAGTTGAGGGTAGGAACCTAGATTGACTGGTAAATCAATAGCCTCACCTTTTGGCTCAGCTCTCTCTTCACCATGACGGACCGCGGTAGCACCCGCATTATTGCAGAACCCACACTGATTCATCTGTCATCCTCCCGTTCCATTCTTCCCTCACTCGTGAACAAGACCCCAAGATACTTAAACTCCTCTACTTGAGGCAGCACTATGTCCCCAACCCAGAGAGAGCGTTCCACCCTTTTCTGACAAGCATTTCTTTATCTAAATTTGTTTTACTGTTTTTAATTGGTTTCCTTTTCACAAAATTACTATGATCTATTATTATTATTAGTAGTCGTAACATTATTAGTAGTAGTCGTATGTTATGCCGTAATTAATGTATGCAACATTTAACTAATTTATTTGTAAACTAACAAATGCCTGGCACAGATGTCTTTCTCTAAAAATGCTTGAAATTCCCAAATCATGTTTTTCAAACCTGTTTCCCTTTCCTTTCTTCTTTTAAGAGATTGTTTTCATTGTTTTAATTTGGTAGTAGTTTTTACTTAGCCAGCAAGGGGGCAGAAGTGTGTTGTGAAAAAGCAGTATTTCTTTACTTTCTCACCCCAATGCATACTTTTGACTCACTTCCTCCCCCTTTTCTGCTCGCATGCCACACCCTTAGTTCTTGAAAAGGAAGCTTAACAGTCATGTTCCAACAGTTTACATTTCACAGCAACTTGCAGGACTGTGGAATTCAGATCTGATCTGGGGCATTAAACCAACTGAACAGACATTACACTTCTTTGTGGCAAGTCTAAGTCACTGGATGACTACAGGTAATGTTTTATATATTTTTTTATTTATGTATGTACAACAGCTCACTTTATTAATGCCATGTTGCTGAATTTTTTCCTTTACAATAATGAAGCTTTGTCAAGTTTAACCACATCTAATGTATTTTATTATACTTTACTGTAGTTATTCAAATGTGAAAAAAACTAAATACACTTCCAAAGGTGACCTGTTTGTCCAATTACAGATTTGGGGGTAAATGGAGTGTATGTAGGCTGAAAACAGGACATTGCATTTCACAATAATTCTAAGAGATATCAGAATCTTCGTGTCCAAGAAAACTGAAAACTCCCCAGATCTTCACTCCAGACTCTCAGCCCACAACCCCACCTCTCTTAATTACAGCTATATTTTCCTTCAGCAGGAAATCCCAGGCACATCTCCCCAGTCGTTCTAAGAAAAAAACAACAACATAATTCCAGGGTCATTTAAGTGCACTAGCCTGGACTGCAAGGCTGTCTGACATACAGGCACACTTGTTGTTTCATGCCCCTGGAATGCTGTGTACTGGGTTAATGTTTAGTCTGGCCATAGCTAAACTATGCTGACATGTTTCAGTTGTAGCCATTGTGCACTTTTATGGAGAAACTCCTATTGAAACAGCTGATCAAAAGAAAAAAACTAAAACTGTTTGATTGTTCTCACTGTCATTATTTCATTATTACTTTTAATTTTTCCTAAAATGAAGACAAATTTTAACAATGTTATACTGTACATGACTCTTAACATTTTATATTTTGAGCTTGAACAGTCTTTAAAATACTGTTTTGTATTAAATGAATTTCTTGAAACAAATCATAAGTTGAACACTCAACAGGAATATTGGGGAATTTCACAGCATGCACGCGTTTCCAGTAATGAGCCCATGTGCCCCACCCCTCAACACCAGGCTCCCCAAGGGTGACTGCATAGCCTGGAAACGACCATCAGACACGTTCTGGTTCCCTTACCCACGGGGCACTCGTCTCATGCCCAACAAGTGGATCTGAAAACTGTTGATAGCTGCCCACTGCTCTGCGTGTGCACATGTGATGGGTTACATGCTGAGGTCACATTTCATTGTGGTGCACTGTATGTGATGGTGTGTGTATTACAGGATGCCTCTTGGTGGTGGAAACAAATGTGGCTGCTGTCAGAAGACTGTATACTTTGCAGAGGAGGTGCAGTGTGAGGGGCAGAGTTTCCACAAGTCCTGCTTCCTGTGCAGTGAGCTCAATTTCTCTTCCTGTTTTACTAACAGAATCTAGCATCTAAAGAAACGTCATGTGCGTAGACTCCAAACTCCTAATTAATCTCCTAATTAAATAATTCCTAAATTAATGTATAGTACACTTTAGTCTATATTGCTTTTCATGACAATCATTAGCAACAGCAAGAAAATGCTACATTTTCTTTACTGTAACATATTCTTCTGGTTATCAGACAACTTCCTAAAGAACATAAATTTCGATTTATGTCTCTGTTACACTTAGAGATAAAAACACTGGCACAATCAAGAAAGAGACCAAAAATAGTACAGAGAGTCAGTTTTTGCAATAAGCTGCTAGTGCCAAATGCATTTTATAATCATACATGTTGCTGTTTTGATTGTTCATGGGGCAATAACTGTATTGTATTTAGGCAGAGTTCAGGCAGTTAAAAAACTGCATCTAAAACTGAAGGCCTCCTCTTTTACCTTGCTATCCTGATTGAAATGAACATATTACATTTTAGGCTAGCAAGTATGGCTAATCATAGACCTTCTATTATTAGCCATACTTGCTAGCCTAAAATGTAATATGTTAATTTCAATCAGGATAGCAAGGTGGAATTTTTAAATTCACAAACCATAATACAACATAACTGTTTACATTAATTGGCCACAGTTTATAGGGTAAGTCTAATACTTTTTCAAGAGTTCAGTTATGCTAGCCATATACCGCTAGCTATATTAAAGGAAAGAAAAACATTATTTTAAATTGGCAAACCAAATGGTTGAACTGAGCTAACTGTGGTATGGTTTAGATTAACATAATTTGTTTTAACATTTAAACACTGCTATGTTATACATACATAATAGCCATGTAATATCTGTAAATATACATAATCATAAACAACTGTCCAAGGTGGTGGCACAGCAGTAGCCCACAAGGGCCTGTCAAGAACCTTTTGTCTTTCGATTGGACCAACACAATACTGTATTTCCCCAACAATAGGCCGTCCCACATTATAGGCTGCCATACTCTATAAGCCACAGAAAATGCTCATTTATTGTTTAAAACTCTAAGATAAGCTTATTAGCCACAGTGTTACTGAATTACTGATCTAAATTAAAAGCATCTAACTTGACCCCTGAAGGCCTTTGCAGCGCTATGCTAGTATTGGCATTATACTGTAGTTGAGTATAAACAATTAAATTAATCAGATATCATGCTGCAATGCAAGAACTACGCTGCACAATTTAAACTCCAGGTCTGTAATATCCAAGACGTAGCATGAACGATAGCAAAGCATGAGAGTAGTGGGGTGACAGCACCAGTATCACAGTTTACTCCAATTCTCCATGTGCAAATAATCCCAACCATCTATCAATAAAGTTTAATTACCAAATGCCTGCTTAAACAGGTAGGTTTTGAGCCTAGACTTGAAAACAAAGACCTGAACACTGGGGAGCTATTTAAGAAAATGTTCACTGTCTAAAGACAGTTCTGAGTGACAACAAGAACTTTTTTTTACAGTTTTTTTAACAGAATGGGAGGGACTGGAGAATTGGTGAGGTTTAGCATTAGATCTGTCTGTTTGTTTCCAGCAGCTTCTGGTAAAATGGAGAAAAGGGACTTTTTTTCTTTTCAGTTTTAAGCTAAAGAAAGTTATGTGGCATTTAGACTTTTATATCACATATACAATCCTCTACCTTGCTTAGTTTAGGTTTTCTGGATGGACTGATGCATACAATTGTGTGTTATTTGCAAAGCAGCGGATTCTAATCCCATGATTGTGGTTTCCAATGGGAGTATGTATAATATGATAAATTGGCATCCTAACACTGCAGTGTGGGACTCCCCAATGTACTTTTGTAGGGCTGTTCCTGTAATCTTATCTAGTCTATTTAGTAAAATAGAATGATCTGTGTTGTGAAATGCAGCACTAAGGTGGAGCAGGGCAAGTAGAGAAAGATTGATCATTTAATATCTTTATTAGGGCTGTTTCAGCTATAATTCAATATAATTAAGTGAATTGCACATCTGCCCCTCTGTTTGTCATTTTTTATGTCCTAGGGCAGGGGTTGGCAACCTTTACTATCAAAAGAGCCATTTTGCCTCCTCTTCAACTAAAGTTAGATCGTCTGGAGCCGCAAAACATTACACAGCGTATAAACTTTTTAAATTTCACCCGTTACAACAACTGAATGAGGCAAACAGAAGTGCAGTGTAGGTCTTCCTGTATTTGTGTAAAATTTAATTAAAACGTAGCCCACTATAATATAAAAAACATAGCTTTACCTTTTGTTTGTCGCCATTTTACTGGTGCTGTCCTCGACGGTTTTTGCAGAAAGAGTCATGTCTTTAATTTTTTGAATAAGTGCTGTTTTTGAATTTGGAGAATAGATGCTCTGATATTTTAATGAACGATTCTTTAATGTATTTCTATGTCTGTGAACGGCTTCTCTTCCTCACAATCTCATGAGCCGCAAAACTAGCAGCTGGAGTTCAGTCTCGAAAGTGTTTGCTTCGTTATAATCACTGTTACTCCATCTTTAGTTGGTACTTTTCAGAAATTGCTCAGTGCTTGTTTTTAAATTGTGTTTTAACATTTTTGTTGCTCATTTCTCACCACATATCAGACACACAAATCAGCAGCGTAGTTGCAGTGAAGGTAAAGAAGTCTGTCCCGCGTGACGCATGTTTTAATTCAGGAGTCCCCAACCACCGGCCGTAAAAAAATGAAACGATCTCAATCCGTAGCATCTAAGTATGTTTGAGACATTAGCTTTGCTGCTGTTCTGGATAAAAGTGATGACAGAAAACCCTGAGATCATCACAACAGCACTGAAAACCTGTTTTGAAAGGAACATTTACGCATTACCATAGCGACCAGAGCGCGTTAGGGGGCGTTACTCTAAATGTTGGCGCATTTCGCATTTCACTTTATTTAC
>JBBIGC010174620.1:0-15179 GCA_037576955.1 Lepidarchus adonis
TGACCCCTGGCTGATTTTGTAAATTTGCCCACTGACAAAGAAATGAACAGTCCATAATTTAAATGGTCAAGCAATAATATCAAAAAGAAAATCCAGAATATCACATTATACAAAATACAGAAATTTATTTGCATTATGAGTGAAATAAGTATTTGATCCTCTAGCAAAACAAGACATAGTACTTTGTGGCAAAACCCTTGTTAGCAGCACAGAGTTTAGATGTGTCTTGTAGTTGATGAACAGGTTTGCTCTCAAAACAGGCGGAATCTTTGTCCATTCCTTTTTGCAAATTGGCTCTAAATCATTATGCGAGGATAGGCTACTTCATGACCTTTATGCACTTCTTGAGCTTCTGCTTTGTTGCCTTGGCTGTTTGCTTTGGGTCATTGCCGGGCTGGAAGATTCATCCATTACCCATTTTCAGTGTCCTGGCAGAAGGAAGGATGTCACTAAGGATTTTACAGTATGTGGCCCTGTCTATCCTCCCATCAATGCGGTGAAGTTGTCCTGTGCCTTTTAGCAGAGAAACACCCCCAAAGCATAATGTTTCCACCTCCATGCTTGATGGTGGGGATGGTGTTCTTGGGGTCATAGTCAGCATTTGCCTTACTCCAAACACAGTGATTATGGTGCTTCTGTTGAGCCCTACACAGAGGTCATTTTGTGTTTCTTCTATTCGTGAATATGCAAATTGCACCAACAGTTCTCTCCTCACCCAGCTTCTTGTGCAGGGCTATAGTCTTGTCCCTGATATCGTTAGACAGCTCTTTGGTCTTGCCCATTGTGGAGAGGTCTGAGTCTGATTGATTGAGTCTGTGGACAGATGTCTTTTAAACAGGTGACTGTTTGAGATGGGTGTCTTTAATGTGGCTGACGAGTTGAAATCAAGAATATCTAATGGATCTATGGGAACCAGAACTCCTAATGGTTGGTAGGGCATCAAATAATTGTCGCTCAATGAAATGCAAAAAAATTATATATCTTATGTAATGTCATTTTCAGTTTTTTCATTTTGATATTCTATCTCTCACTGTTAAAATAAAACTACCATTAAAATTGTTCTATTCATTTCTTTGTCATTTAGCAAACTTATAAAACCAGCGAGGGGCCAAATAATGATTTCCTCCACTTTATACAGGTACATCTAAAAAAAAGAAATGGACTATTGTGAAAAAGTAAAAATATCGTGAAATACCTTTCAGAAAGTGAAATCCATACATTATATAGATTTATTACACATAGTAAGATATGTCAAGCCTTTATTTCTTGGACTTATGATGATTGAACCCAAAATTCACTGTCATTAGAATATTGTGGAAAAAGTCTTGGAAAATCAAGGTGTCGCACCCTAATCAGCTAATTTACTCAACACACCGGCAACGGTTTCTGAGCCTTTAAATGGTCACAGTCTGGGAGACGGAGTAGGGTAAGCCACAAAAGGTCATTGCTTAAGAAGCTGGTTGTTCAGAGTGCCGTATCCAAGCATATTCATAGAAAGTTGAGTGGAAGGAAAAAGTGTGGTTTGAAAAGGTGCAACAGGAACAACCGCAGCCTTGAGAGGATTGCCAAGCAAAGTCCATTTAAGAATTTTGGGGAGCTTCACAAGGAGTGGACTGAGGCTAGAGTCAGCGCATCACAAGCTACTATGCACAGGCGGATCTTAGACATGGGCTACAAACATCCCATTCCTCGTCAAGCAATTCCTGAACCAGAGACAACAAAAAATGGCCAGCAGTACTTATGTGGACACCCCTTCTGATTTGTGTTTTTTTTCTCTCTGTCTTAGAATCCTTCAGAACTGTCAGACGAAGAGCTGAATGATGACCTCTTACAGAGTGATGAGGAAGAGCAGAACATAAGGTTTGTCCATGGTTTGGCTCATAAGAGTTCTCTTCATTTTGAGCAAAAACCCAAATTGTGGCATTCAGAGGTCAGCTTTATAAACACAGTGTGAATAAGGTCTTTAAAGGAAAAATAAACTATTTTACAGTACTAGAGTTCTAGTACTGCATTTATTCACTAGCCTTTACCATTCTGTTCAGAAGCCAACAAGAGACAACAACCTGATAGCGTATTTCTGGGTTGATCAGCGATAATTGCAGAAAAACAACCTTAGTTCTTTGTGTTTTTTCCTCCATTAATGGCCCCATAGTCTACATTTTATTTGCTCAGATTCAGTTTTATACAGCGCTTTGTACAGCTGACTTTGCCACAAAGCAGCTATGCAAAATCTCTGTCTGAGCTTCTAATGAGCAACAGATACGAGAAAAATTCTTGAGAGGAAGTCTTGAGAGGAAACTAGGGCTGCAACTAACGATTATTTTAATAATCGATTAAGCTGTAGATTATTTTTTTGAATAATCGATGAATCGGATAAACGACAAAAAAAGAGAAAAGCATTTGTTTCCAACCCTTTATTTAAAAAACAGAACTAAAATCTTTAGAAAGTGCACAAACATGTTGCTCCTTGAGCTTTTATAATAATGATAAAGCCGAGTGTAACCAGGGTTCAAGGTGCGGATCATTTTAGTGAAGCTGCCATCTTCACCCATCGACTGAGGCCTCATGTCAGTGACGAGCAGTGTTGAGGATACTGTCTGTCAAGACAGTGGTAGCTGTAGTGAACATTTCCCATCAAGAAGCTTTTCATGGTTTGCTGTTTTTTTTTCTGGAATCAAAAAGATAGTATGAGTGTGTGTAATGGCACAGTTTGTACATCAATAATTAATACATATTTACATACATCATACTTGTTTCAGTTACTAGTTGTGTAAAGGTAAGTCACCCAAAGAGCTATTACAGACAAGACTCACTCACACACACGCTCTCAAGTTCACTTGAAGCTTATTCATTAAATTAATTAAATTAAATATTTAAATAAAATAAAAATAAATTAAATGCGGCTAATAACATGCGGCGGCTAGTCTTGGATACACCTAGAAGTAAAAAATAACAAACTTTTAACATGACAATGTAATTTTATTTGTGATATCTATATTTAATTCTGTTTTTATTTACATTGTACACAGCATAATTTTTGGACCTGAGATTGTAATAATTACTTACTTTTGTGTTGATTTTAGTGGAGAGGGTGCAGTGGTGAGTCTGAATGCCACGCTAAGCCTCAGTACGTCCTATGACACGCAAGGAGAGAGCCTTGAAGGAGGAGGTTATGGACAGGAGGATTATGGAGCGATGGAGGGAGAGTTCTTTCAGGTAGACGAAGAGTACAAGGCAGAAGATTATGGAGAAGCAGAGGGAGTGCAAATGGAAGAAGGGATGGATTACACTGCAGGACCAAATGACAAGGTGTATGAGGATGAAGTGCTGGACCTTCAGATCGATGAGCCGCTCGATGACGAATTTCAAGTGAGCGTGTTTCTCTCTCTCTCTCTCTCTCTCTCTCTCTCTCTCTCTCTCTCTTTTCTTGCTCCATGTGCAGATGGGTTAAATACAGATGTCTCATTTCACTTTGGCACTTTATGATGAAAAATACACACTTAGTCTTCACTAAGTGACTGAAAAATCCTTAGTTCCTGACATTTTTCGCTTGCAAAAACTGAAATGCTGTTGCAGCAGCAAAAGTTACATTTTTCTGGCCATGCCGTAACTGTGTCATGTTAGAGAAATAGCTGTCAGAACCCTAGAACTGATTTGTTTAGGAGAGAACCCAAAATTGTACAAATCACAGCAATATGGGCAAGATAAAGATTGAGAGGTTTCCCAGAGAAGCAGAGACATACCAGAGGAATGGAGAGTTTGAAACTGAGGTATTTATTTATTTTGGATTAGCAATATTTATTGTGTTGAATGCAGAACACAGAATGAACATCTGAACACCATTTTCAACCCTTCACGTGGCTTTGAGGAAGTATGTACAGTCAAACCCCATTAGCTCGCCCCTACTGGTCTGGGCCCTAAACTTGGCGAGAGGTGGGGTTGGGGAGCTGTGGAAAGGGATTAGCGACGCTTCTTTTAAACACTTTTCTTTAACAGATTTTAAAAATAAAATCAAAGCTTTTAAATGTAGAAATATTAAAGCTCAAAGAGCAAGATTTAAGATGTTAGACTTATGTACAGTTTTGCCCATAAGTTTACATACCCTGATAATAAAAAAATTTAAAATATGAATAACACCCTTTTCTTTCACTCAAGGTTAGTGGCTGAAGCCTTTTATTGTCAAACAACTGTGTTTATTCTTTTTAAATCATAATGATGACAGAAACAACCCAAATGACCCTGATCAAAAGTTTATATACCCCAGGTCTTAATACCTTGTATTACCCCCTTTAAATCAATGACAGTCTTTTGTTGTAGTTGTGGTTGAGGCTCTATCTTCTCAGATGGTAAAGCTGCCCATTCTTGCTGTAAAAAGCCTCCAGTTCTTGTAAATTCTTGGGCTCTCTCCCCAGAGTGGCTTATTGATATTGAGGTCTGAGATGGCCACTCTAGAACCTTCACTTTATTTTGCTGTAGCTAATGACGACTTGGCCTTGTGTTTTGGATTGTTGTCATGTTGGAATGTCCAAGTACGTCCCATGCACAGCTTCCGGGCTGATGAGTGCAAATTTTCCTGCTGTATTTTTTGATAACCTACCGCATTCATCTTGTCATTAGTTTTGACCAAATTTCTTGTGCCTGTGAAGCTCACACATCCCCAAAACCTCAGTGATCCACCACCATGTTTCACAGTAAGAATGGTGTACCTTTCGTCATAGTCCTTGTTGACTCCTCTCCAAATGTAGTGTTTATGGTTGTGACCAAAAAGTCATCACTCCAAATGACTTTGTGCCAGAAGGTTTGAGACTTGTCTCTGTGCTGTTTGGCATATTGTAAGCAGGATACTGTGTGGCTTTTGCATAGTAATGTCTTTCTTCTGGCAACTCGACCATGCAGCTTTCTTCAAGTGCCTCCTTATTGTGCATCTTAAAACAGCCACAGCACATTTTTTCCAGAGCCCTGTATTTCACCTGAAGTTATTAGTGGGTTTTTCTTTGTATCCCAAACAATTTTCCTGGCAGTTGTTCTACCTGACCGAGGTATGGTTTCAACAGAACCCCTAATTTTCCACGTCTTATTGTTTGAAAACTGCTGATTGGCATTCTCAATTCCTTTGATATTTTCTTATTTCCCTTTCATGTTTTATAGAGTTCAGCTACCTTTTCCTGCAGCTCCTTTGACAATTCTTTTGCTTTCGCTGTGACTTATAATCCAAAAAAACATCAGTGCAGCACTGGATGAAAGATTCAAGGATTTGTCAGGAGTCCAGAAACTCACTGATCTTTTTCTACTCACTCACTAATTACAAGCAAACTGATCACAGGTGAAGATGGTTCCTTTATTAGCCATTTAAACCTGTTTGTATCATGTTGTGTGATTGTTATCAGGCCAAATCACCAGGGTATGTAAACTTTTGATAAGGGTCATTTGGGTAGTGTGTTGTGATTATGATTATAAAAGAGTAAACACAGTTGATTGATGATAAATGGCTTCAGCCAAACACTAACCATGAGTGAAAGAAAACTTTTTGTGTTATCATTCATATTCTCAGAAGAATGGTTAAGAAATCATAAATTCTGTCCGGGTATGTAAACTTACGAGCACAACTGTATTAATGTTGTGTGCCATTTAATCAACTTCATTGCCTACTGTCGTCCGTTAGTGATGACGTCATGGTTGACCGCTGCACTTTCACTCTGCGGTTCCTGGCCTTAAAACGACACAGCCAAACGTTTCACTACTGAAAATAGTTCTGCCCCAAACTGTTTCCTTTTACAGCATCAGCAATTATCATATTTTGATCTAAACTAAATTTCCAGCGATGCTTCAAGCTCCGTATGCTTCCCCAGATGCAAGCAACTGGTCATATTAGCGGAGGCTAGTAGAACAGATGATGAATAAACTGGGGGAGGACACTGGGATAATGGGGAGGGAAAAAAGCTTTAGTGTGTGTGGAGGGGCTTTAGTACTGTATATTGAACAGGCAGGTGTGTGTAAATAGGTTGTTTCATTCCATATAGTCTGTATAGACTGGGGATTGAGCTGTACATTCAGAGATCATACACACTACATCACTACTCTTTTAATGTTTAGAAAGAACTGAGACTGACTTTCCACTTTGCAGTCCGGTCTTCGTCTTGAACTGAATTGCAACACTAATGGTAAATGGTAAATTTTTTTCTGATGAGGTTTCGGTTTATTTGAGACTGAGAAGTAGTAATTAGACTGGTGGTGTTATCCATGGTACTGTCTAACCACCACTGACCCAAAAGACTTCAAAGCCAACAATAATTTTTATAAGAATAATTATTGATCTTTAATTTGTCGAGGAACACACTTATGTGCAGCCCTGAGGAAGAGGAGCAGAGATATGAAAGGTTAACCTGTCGTAATTGATCCAAGATCAGTCACTGGACGCGGTTTCCTGCTGCTGGAGTGGACAGTTGTAGCTAGGGTCTGTGTGGTCCTCGTATGGAGGTTAAATGAGCTGGGTTATCTCCAAATCCCAGCGTGGTTCCTTGTTTGAGGCAGGGTTTGAGCGGTCTGTTTGTCAGGAGCTGACACAGGCTCCACTGAGTTCAGGTTCTGTCTCTGCTGGACCTGTAGGTTTTGTTCGAGGCAGAGGGGAGGTTGAGCTGCTTTGTGCTCCACAGATGTGCTGCCAATCCTCCCAGTCTAATGGGAGAAAACCCTTGGAACTGATCTGATAAGTGCTCAAAAGGTGGAAAGATTACTGACCTCATTTTAAAGGGTCTTTTTACTGTCCCGACACCACCCATGATTGATGAGGTGGTTTGTTTCTGTATGTGTTTGCTTAATGGTCAAAGAAAGAGGTATCTGCTAAGATTTGGACTTAGTTTAGTCTGTACATGAATATCAATTCGGTTTGATTGTGTGTCAGTCAATTTCAGTAATGAACCCAAACATGTTCTTTAAGTTAGAATGTTGATTAAAATAAGCACTTTATTTAGGGGTTGCATCAATCATGTTTTGTTTTTGCCCAGAGTTCAGTTAGTTGTTTATTATCGTGTATTTTCCTGGAGTAGATTCTCTGTGGCCTACAAAATGATGTGGACCATTTCATGTCCATTTCCCTATGCCCAGCATGTCCTTGACATGGTTTTACATGCTTTGCTGTATGAGATCAGGGAAACTGACGAACTTCAATACCACACGCTTTAAATTAAACGAGGGGTTAATTCATCTGAATTTTATCTGAAGACAAACTTCCAAAGTCAGCAAGGGGTCAAATAATTGTCTCCTCCACTGTATGTATGTATTTTTGGGTGGCCCGGCATTTAAAAGAGGCCGGTGGTTGTTGGAGACCGGCTGTTATTCGCCTCGCAGATGGAATGGCGATGTTGTGCCGCTTCTTTGCCTGTATGTTCTTTTGCGTATGTTACTTCAGAGTTTGAACGCTAAATCAAATGACCGTTCCCATCGTTCAGACTACATCACCCTGTGGGGTTATGATTGACTTGGAGACGAAAGGGCAAAATGTACACACATTAATTTTTTTAGACTTTCTCCCTTCTTTGATAGCGTCTGACAGCAAAACGTTTTTGATATGAAAAGGTACTTAGTGTCATGCAGTGCAGGAGGGCTGTAGCCCAGGTGGAACGAAAAGAGGATTAGTGTACAGAGAGTGCGGTGGGTCATTGGCGTTTACTACAGACCAGCGCTTAAAGGAGACCAGCATATGTTTGTTGCGACATCTCATCCCTGCATTTATTGGAAACGGACGTCAATATGAGAGCCTTCAATTAGAAGATCTACTGTGTGTGTGTGTGTATGTATGTATATATATTATTATATAATTATTATTATAAAAACATTTTTTAGACTGGTGACCTTCACTTGTTGTTCTACTCATGTTTCAAAAGCTGTTTACCATAAACACACACATGCATGTAAGCGTGATATCTCTGTTTACAAGGTCACCTAACTGCTGGAGCTTGGCCTTTCCATGTTTACTGTTGTTGAAAGTTAATGTTACAGTTTAGTAGATTAAGCCGTTTGTTCTGTAGGGGATGGACTGGCGTTAGTGTGTGTGTGTGTATGTGTGTCTGTCTGGATGAGTGTGTGAGAGAGAGAGGGTGTTTTGAATTGTATGTTGCGTTAGCAGCAGTTTGAGATGATGTGGTGGAGCTTCATGTGTCTCAGCAGAACTGCCTTCCTGTCTTTACCCCCTCAGCTTTTGTAGCACATGGGAGAGAACATTTGGGTAAACAGGAAAGGGCTATTGATTTCCTGTTTAGTGTTGATTTATTCTTAAAGACCTGGAACTATGGTAGTTTTGCTGTAATTAAAATTATAATGCTTAATTGCTGTGTACTCTCCCAGTATTGTGTCCTGATAAATTATAGTCGACTTGGGTGACACTTCACCCGAGTGTTTTATATGTTAAATAATAAGGATCTTCAACCACTGTCTTTTCTTAGTAGCATACTCTCTTTACTACATGTGATATTAATACATTTAATTTATAAACTGTGCCTTTCCATTCACAAAACATTTATATATGTATGTAAAATTGATATCTGTATACACACAAACACATACGTATGAGTATATATATTGGGGCATTTTAAAATGATCGGGATTGGCTGGAGCATGATCCTTTGTCACACAGATGAGGTAAATTGGGAGCTTTGTGGCAGTGTGTGGTTAAAATGTTTTGTTCTGAAAATGAAAGCTGTCCAGTGAGCATATGTTTAATATGGACAATTCATGAGGCAGTAGTCACACAGGTGCATTCAATATGACCAAACTGATGACACCTGGAAACAAATATAGACTAAAAGGGAGTACAGTCAGGAACTCTGATGAAGACTGAACTGAAGCAACACACGCTAAAGGACATTTATCTAAATGTTATCTAAAAAAAATTCAAATCGTGGATTGGGACTCAGTATTGGCAGATACTCAATAAATGACTTGGATGGGAAGTGGGGGGCAAAAAAAACATGATTTGTGTGTGCGTGTTGGGGGGTGGGTGGGGTGCTGTGTGTGAAGGTGTTTATACGTTTGGATAATGATGATATTCACATTGACACAGAGCTATGTTTGTGAGTGTGTGTGGATGTATAGGGAAGACTCAGTCAATGGTATGTGTGCTATCGCTGAACCGTGTGCATGTTTATCTGCTGTTTTCTGTGTATCATGTCTAACATTTACATCTCATTGAATTTCAAATGGCAGCAGGAATAGTAATGGGGCATAGTAATGTGACTGGGATCCCCACTGTTATGCAAATTCAGCTGCGCGCTCTTGAACAACTACCCCCCAATACACACACACAACCGAAACCACTAAAAGTGTTGTTCTGCAACCCCCCCCCCCCCCTTAATATTTTCATTCACACTTTCTCCTACGTCCATACAGACTTTTAAGGGTCATCAGCGAGCAGCCTCTGATCATTCAAAAATCAGTAGTGTTCATTCTCCAATCCGCGTATATATATTGATTGATTGATTGTTCTTAATGCACATACAATTAGCCATGGTGCTCTTGTAATTGCACCTGTGAACAGAAGCTTGCTGGTTTAAGTCTTGGCCCAGGTTCCACTGAGGTACACTTGAGCAAAATACTGTCCCAGTACTCTGCTGTTGATAGCTGCCTGTTGCTTCATGTCTGGAGGGGTTACAGTTTATGCTGATGTCACATGTTTTGAGAAGTCAATGAAGCTCTGCAGCCTTAAAGTTTAGCCAATGTTCAGGCTTAGTCTGTAATCAGGAGGTTCTTCATGCCTTGTTTAAAAGATTCTTGATGTCCTGTTGCTCTTCATTAATTCAAAAATATTTGTGTTCATTTATTTCACTCAATATGAAACCCTTAAAATGCTTATTTGAATGTTGTTCCTGACAGGTTGATGATTACTCTGGTCTTAATGATGCAGAGCAACAGGAAGAGCACACTGATCAACAAGAAGTGGCAGAGGAGGAGCCAGAGGAGGAAGTGGAGGATCAGGATGGGTCCCAAGTTACCGAATCTGAGGAGGTAAAAGTCTATTTTGCATATTTTGTTTACCCAAGACGTTTGGGGCTGTTATCTGGAACACCATTTCTGTATGTATTTTTCTATTTATTTATTTTATAACTTTGAGCAGCTTTGGAATATTAGGGTTAATGGATATAAACAGTGCAATTATATAATGTGTGCTCTATATGTAATAATTTTCACAAGATCCACACAGTCATTCTGACGGACTTTAACACTACAGGAGGTATGGTGGGGGATATGGCACTCTGTCATGCTCTATTATGTCAATACAGTCAATGTGACTGACTGGAATACACAACAGGAACTGTAGGTGTAGTAGATATGGTGATATATAATGTGCATATGATCCTACGTATGGATTCTGACACTTTAATACACTACAGGAAGTGTAGGGGGCGTTATACCGTCTACGCTGATGGGAGCTGATTATTGTTAATAGAAATGATCATAAGTTGCAGTCCTAAATGTGAGAATAAAGCTGGAAATAGTTTTCCTGCTCGTCTCTCCCAGGGTTTCCTAGCAGGTCTGAGAACTAAGACCCTGCACTGTCAGTGAACACGTGTTGACGGGTAGACAGGTTATAGACAGTGTTGTATTTGTGTAATATTTCCCACTCCTGCCCCCTAGCTGGAACATGAGGCTGAACCTGAAGCTGAACTAGAGCAGGAGCCCAATGCAAAAGCAGAATCAGATGAAGATGAAGAGGAAGAAGAGTCCGGCCGGATCCGTTTCAAAACTGAGCGCAAAGATGTCACCGTGGTTCGGCTGTCTGATGCTGCCAGTAAACGGCGGAACATCCCAGAAACGTTAGGTGAGTCAAGTGTAGTCACAGGTGTCATTTTAGCAACTAATTCTGAATTTCAGACTATTTTTATATGTGCACATTCACATAACTATGTTTACTTAATACAACACAGTCTTAACTGGAAGAGATGCTGAAATGAGTTTTACTGTTAGCCAGTTTTTTCAGTAGGGCCCTAATTTTACTTTACAGATCTTACATCTCATACTGTCTGCATTTCCCCATTTTCCAGAGCTGACTGAGGAGGCCAAAGCAGATCTTTTGGAATTTGAGGAGAAGGAACGTCAAAGGAAGCAGGGGCGTTTTGGAGGAGGAGGAAGAGGAAGAGGAAGAGGAATGGCAGGCAGAGGGTTTGGCTTATTAGGAAGAGGCAGAGGTGGAGGAAGTGGAAGAGGAGGGCTCTCGATGTTTGGGATTAGTGATTTTCGTGGAGACGGAGGTGTTGGACGTGGAAGAATAAATGAACAGAGGCCCCCACTGATGCAAGTAAACCTAGGCACACAGGTAAGCTGTGCACCACAGTGGGACAACAAAATAAAAAAAAAGAGTAATAATTAGGAGCTTTGAGTCATAAGTTTTTCACATTTAAACACTGCGTTCCAAATTATTATGCAAATTGTATTCAAGTGTCATAAAGATTAAATATTGTTTTTTAACTAAACTCATGGATGATATTGTGTCTTAGGGCTCTTTGGATCAACGAAATCACTCAGACACCTTTGATAAGTTTGCCAAGTGAGCCCAACTAAAGAAAAAACTACTAAATTATTAAGCAGATCCCTATCAAGCAATATAGGAAAGAAAAAGTATCTCTCTGCTGCTGAAAAGCCTCGGACAAGATATGAAAGTTTTGTGGCAGAGTCCGGGCACACACGGATAAAGGCACAATGAGGAAGGTTTCTGTCAGACAGATATGTCCGATTTAAAAATTAGCTGCTGCTAAAATGCCATTACAGAGCAGTAAACAGGTCTTTAAAGCAGCTGGAGCTCTGGAGTCCCGCAAAAACTTCAAGGTGTAGGATCCTCTAGAGGCTTGCAGTTCTGCATAAACCTTCTATTCAGCCCCTAACCAGTGCTCACAAGCAGAATCGGCTGCAGTGGGGCCAGAACTACATGAAGACTCATTATCAGTCTTGTTCACTGATGAGTGCTGTGCAACCCTGGACTGTCCAGATGGATGGAGTGGTGGATGGTTGGTGCTCGGCTACCATGACCCAACAAGGCTGCGATGTCAGTTTTGGGCTGGAATCATGGGGAGAGAGCTGGTTGGTTCCCTGAAGGTGTGAAAATGACCTCTGAAAAGTATGTGGAGTTTCTGACTGACCACTTTCTTCCATGGTACAAAAAGAAGAACTGTGCTATCCATAAAAAAATCTTCATGCATGACAATGCACCATCTCATGCCGCAAGGAAAACCTCTACATCATTGGCTGCAAACGGCATTAAAGGAGAGAAACTCGTGGTGTGGCCCCTATTCCTCCCTTGACTGGCAGTTCACATCCAAACAGCAGCTCTGGGAGGCTATTCCGACATCCTGCAAAGAAATTTAAGCAGAAACTTGAATCTGAGCAGAAGCTGCTATCCAATAAGGATCCTATGTTAATATGTACATATATACATTCAGTAAATGATCTCCTAATGCTGAAAATTCAACAAATGACCATGATTCAGTTCAGTTACAACCTGCAAAATGTTTTGAAACTCTGATTTACATAATAATTTGGAACAGTGTATTTTAGGTTTTTCATTTTTGAAAAAATTAAATATTATTATTAGAAGGTTTGTTCAGTCGTATGGTTGATTTGAAAATTATACTGACTGTCATTTGCATCAACTATGTAGAAAATTCAGAGAAAAACATCATTTGCATAACAATTTGGAACGCGGTGTAAATCTTAAGAAATCTGCTCTGGCAAAGGTATAGCCTGAGGCTTTTATTTTAAAATTGATATTTATTTATTTGGCTGATGCATTTGTCCAAAGTGACTTCCAAGGTATTGAAACAATCAAGCATTTTTATCTGTGCAGGACAACACATTAAACATTACTATTCTATGCAGTTACAAGGTGAATGTATGATTTTTGTAGGATTTGATAGAATCGGTTGACCCTGAACCAATCCCTAAGGGTTGCATAGACCAATTGACAAGTATATGCAATAGTTGATTCTGTGGGCAGCTGAAGTTGCTTGATGGAACAGTTTTACAAATAGGAATTGTTACATACCCAATAATGAATGTGTTTCTGTTTATAGATTTGTGGTATGGTGACGTTACTCACTACTGTGTTCTTAAGGTTGAACAAACATCAGTTTAGCTGTTAACTAGGGCTGCAACTAACAATTATTTTAATAATCGTTTAATCTGTGGATTATTTTTCCGATGAATCGGATAAACAAAAATTAAGAAAAGATGCACAAACATCTTGCTCCTTGAGCTTTTATAATAATAATAGTTTCATTATACTCCACATTTAAACACAGCTTAAGACTTTAAAATTAAATAAAAAAGTACAACACACAAATATTTGTCAATAATAACTTATATGGGACAAAGCACAGAATATACACTGCAAAAATGCTTTTCTAACTTGGTAATTTTGTCCTGTTTTCAGTGCAAATATTTAAAACATCTTAAATCAAGATACATTTACTAGACACATGAATTAGCATAAGAAATTGTCTTGTTTTCCGAAAAAAACAAGGTAGGGTTCTGTCGTGACTTGCTGAACCTGCTGTTGAACTCCCTTTCTCCTCTTCAAACCAGTATTATTTTGCAGTTAACCCACTTTTTCTGTGTATTTAGTGTGAAATACTCTGCTCGTTTGTTTAAATGTTTGCTCCACCCTGTCTATGACGTGCTAACTGCTAGCATCCGTGCACGCGCGAGAGTCTTCACTCTGCTCTGCGCTCAACAAAGTTTAAAAAAAAAAAATTTTAATCAAACATCTCTGAGTCACGCGACACAACAAATCGATTATGAAATGTGTTGCCACCTCCTTTTAGTAATCGATTTTTAGCGATTAAATTGATTAGTTGTTGCAGCCCTAATCAAGATACATTTACTAGACTCGTGAAATAGCATAAGAAATTGTCTTGTTTTCTGAAAAATAAATAAATAAGGTTTTTTTTTTTGAAAATTAAGCGATTGTTTAAAACAAGCAAAATTATCTGCCAATGGGGTAAGAAAAATCATTTTAATGAAAGATAATCTCAATCAGATGTTTTAAGCATCACTTAATTTTCTCATACCATTTTCTTGCTTAGTAATCTTGATTTAAGATGTTTTAGATATTTGGACTCGAAATGAGACAATTACTAAGTAAGAAAAGCTTTTTTGCAGTGTAGCTATATATAACAGATTGAAAAATGAACGGTTCTAAAAAGGCGATTGGATAAAAACAGGTCTTTAGTCTTGCGATGCAAAGTAACTATAGCAACCCTGCTTTGCTACTTATAGCAGTTAACAAGCTAACGCTAACTTGTCATAACGAGTAAACACCAGCACCAGGGATATTACAATCCTCACTTCAAAACGGAATAGAAATAGGGTTCTGTAGTGATTTACCCTGCTGTTCCTTTACCGTTACCCTCATTATATTTTACACTTTTTCACTTTTTTACACCTTGGATCACATGGATAGCTAACATCATGTGCGCTAACATCAGTGCGTGCGAGAGAGAGGCTGAGTGTGTTCACTCCGCTCCGCGCTTTTTATTTTTTATACTAATCAAATGTCTGCATCGCGTGACACAATCAATAGATTATGAAATTAGTTTCCAACTCTTTTAGTAATCGAATTTTATCAATTTAATTGATTTGTTGTTGCAGCACTACTTTTAACACCAAATAATCCAGTGTTGCCCACAGTCCCTCTAACATTGACATCAAATAAACATTACTCACCGCAGTCCTCTAAAGGTGTTAACAAACATCTAATAATGAAATATTTATTGCTGTCGCTGTCTAGAGGTGTTTACTCACCATCGCCCTCTAAAGACTTCATTAACATCAGATAAACAAACATTACTCACCATTGCCTTTTAAAGTCATTATTAACATCAGATAAACAAACATTACTCACCATCGCCCTCTAAATCCCTATTAACATCAGATAAACAAGCATTACTCACCATCGCCCTCTAAATCCCTTATTAACATCAGATAAACAAACATTACTCACCATCGCCCTCTAAATCCCTTATTAACATCAGATAAACAAACGTTACTCACAATCGTCCTCTAAAGGCCTTATTAACATCAGATAAACAAACGTTACTCACCATCGCCCTCTAAAGGCCTTATTAACATCAGATAAACAAACATTACTCACCATCGCCCTCTAAATCCCTTATTAACATCAGATAAACAAACGT
>JBBIGC010174629.1:0-15178 GCA_037576955.1 Lepidarchus adonis
AGTGGAAACTTACGTGTTCTGCTCGGTAAGTTCATCTTTTCTGTTCATCATGGCCACAATGGCTTGGCGTAGTTCGACTGTGGGAAAAGAAATCAAAAATTAAAACATGGCTTGATCATGAAAACCCCCCCACCCTTGCTGTAGGGGATTTTCTCTGTTTCTGAAAGAACAATAATAAAACTTAATATCATGTTGAGATTTGGTGTCCCATGCAGACCTGTACTTTTTTCAGTAACGGATACTGTTCCAGACTGCTGACATTTTCATTTGTGCAGCACCATGGAACTAATAAAAGAAACGTTGTGGGGCTTAAAATACCAGCCAGACATTAATTTCTTTTAAGTGAAGGTGACATGAAAGGGTAAGACATTTATAACACAGCACAGTGAGAGGGTAATGCCATGGATCTCGGTTTAACAACCAACTACCTGTTAGCACTCACTGGACAATGAGTATTCACTGAAGTGTAGTCCTCAGCCTACTGTGTATGCAACATTTTTTTCTAGCAATCATTTACCTCTGAGCCATTACATCAAAACCTTTATAATTCCTTAGTCCATCTTCTTTTGTTATACAAGTTGGAAATGTAACCTGTCCTTTCAGTTTAGAAATAGCACAAAAATTCTGGAATAAAATCACATTGTGACTTGGTCAACTGAACAAATACTCTAGATGCTTAATTTATACAAGACGTTCTGCACTGTGGAAAACTGAAAGAATCTGAAAGGCTCTGCTGATGACAACATCTAGACAGACAGTCCAACAGACACTGCACAATGCAGAATTTCATGGACGCAGCCCAGGGAGGAAGCCACTTCTTCAGATGAGCCTGCTTGGCCTTTGCAAATGCTCATCTGGACAAAGAAGGACACTTCTGGTCTATGGTCAGATAAAACAAAAATGTAATTCTTTGGCCACAATGATGTATCTTTCATTTGGCATAAAAAAGGGGAAGACTTCAACCCGAAGAACACCATACTGTCAAACATGATGGAGGGAACCTAATGCTTTGGGGGGTTTTATCAGCCACTGGACCAGGGAATCTAATCACAGTAAACAGCACCATTAAAAAAGAGCAATACATCAAGACTCTCAACAACAACATTAGGCAGTCTGCAGAGAAATTTGGCCTTAAACACCACTTTACATTTCAACATGATAACAACCAAAAACACACAGCACATGTGGTAAAGAAATGGTTAGGAAACAACATTAACATTTTGCAGTGACCCAGCCAGAGTCCTGACTTGAATCCCATTGAGAATCTGAAGAGGGAGCTTAGAGATCAGGGTGATGGCAAGGAGACCCTCCAACCTGAAAGAGTTGGAGCTCATTACTAAAGATAAAATAAATAACAGTGAAGGCATGCAAAAAGTTGGTCAGTAAAGGCATATGATTGCTATAATAACCAAAAAGGCTTTTCTATTGATTATTGAGAAGTGTATGAATAATTTTGCACATCTCACATTTTGTTCAAATTTCAATAAAAGCTGAGAAATATATTTTTCCACAATGGTGCCTCTTGTACATTGTCTTATTATCTTTTGGGAGACACTGGTATCATATCCAATGAAGAAGAAAGTTGCTAGTTCAATAAAAGTAACACAATTTACAATTCATAAAAGTCACAATTTTCCAGAGTTTTGAATAAATCCGGGCTTTACTATACATACAAACATTTGCTCATCTGCTTTTACACACACACAAACTTAAGTGACATCCTATTCTTATCCTATGATGTCGGCCCATCCTTTGCAGCTATAACAGCTTCAACTCTTCTGGGCAAGCTTTCCACAAAGTTTAGGAGTCCCCAATTGACTGCAAAAAATTTGCAGGTAGATTTTGCAAACTCAGGAGTGGTGGTGCACCGTTCCACAAGACCAATAAGCAGAAGAAAACCTTACCTGCCTCCCCATCATAAAATCCCACGCAACTTCGACAAACTACCAAAATACCAGTCGGCAAATTTCAGATGGTCCTTCACACGTGCCTTCTTAAGCAGGAAGACTTAGCGGGATTTTAATCCATTACAGCAAAGTGTGTTACTAATGTTTTTTCTTGATGACTGTGGTCCGAGCTGCTTTGAGATCATTTGCAACCTGTGTAGTTCTAGGCTAGTTCTAGGATCTCTCACTTTTTTCATCATGATCATCTTCACCCTACAAAGTGAGCTCTTGCATGGAGCCTCAAGACCGAGATCGATTGATGTTCTTACATTTTCAAACCATTGCACCAACAGTTTTCTCCTATATACAGTGGGTACGGAAAGTATTCAGACCCTGTTATATTTTTCACTCTTTGTAATATTGCAGCCATTTGCTAAAATCATATTTGCAGATTTATCACATGGTCCTAAGTATTCAGACCTTTTGCTCAGTATTTAGTAGAAGCACAATTTTGATCTAATACAGCCATGAGTCTTTTTGGGAACGATTCAAGTTTTTCACAACTGGATTTGGGGATCCTCTGCCATTCCTCCTTGCAGATCCTCTCCGGTTCTGTCAGGTTGGATGGTAGATGTTGGTGGACAGCCATTTTTAGGTCTTTTCAGAGATGCTCAATTGGGTTTAAGTCAGGGCTCTGGCTAGGCCATTTAAGAACAGTCACAGAGTTGTTGTGAAGCCACTCCACAAATTTTAGCTGTGTGTTTAGGGTCATTGTCTTGTTGGCCCCATTCATCCTTTCCTTAATTCGGATCAGTTGTCCGGTCTTCTTTGCAGAAATGCACCCCCATGCTTCACAGTGGGTAAGGTGTTCTTAGGATGCAACTCGGCATTCTTCGCCCTCCAAACACAGTGAATGGTGTTTATACCAAAGGAGTTCAATTTTGGTCGCATCTGACCATATGTCATTCTCCCAATCCTCTTCTGGATCATCCAGATAGTCTCCGGCAAATTTGAGATGGGCCTGGACATGTACTGGCATAAGCAGGATTTTATTCCATGACAACTTAGTGTGTGTTCAAGCCAGCTGTCCAAGTCATTGACCAGTTCCCCCCTTGTAGTTCTGGACTGTTTGCTCACCGTTCTCAAGTTCATTTGTACCCCACGAGGTGAGATCTTGCATGGAGCCCCATGTCGAGGGAGATTGTCAGTGTTCTTGTATCTATTCCATTTTCTAATAATTGCTCCAACAATTGATCTCTTCTCACCAAGGTGCTGCCTATTGTAGATCAGTTTATACCAGTCTTATGCAGGTGTACAATCTTGTTCTTGGTGTAATTATACAGCGCTCTGGTCTTGGCCATAGTGGAGGTTGAAGTCTGACTGTTCAAAGGTTAGATTTAGATCATTTGGCAGATGCTCTTATCCAGAGCGACGTACATGGTGAGCGGTTAGGTGTTAGGTGCCTTGCTCAAGGGCACTTCAGCCTGCTGTCCGGTTCCGAGATTCGAACCTGCAACTTCGGTCCCAAACCCACTTCTCTAACCATTGGGCTATGGCTGAAGGTGTGGTAACAGGTCTGTGAGGCCAGAATTCTTGCTTGTTTGTAGGTGCTAAATACTTATTTTCCGCACCATTATACAAATAAATTCTTTAAAAAGCATATAATGTGATTTCCTGGATTATTTTTTTTACATTCTGTCTCTAGCAGTGGAAGTGAACATATGATGAAAATTAAAGACCGCTTTCATCTTTTTAAGTGGGACAACTTGCAGAATTGGTGGCTGCCAAATACTTTTTTGCCCCACTATACACAAAGAAAAACACACAATTATATAGACACACAAATATTTTACAAATTAATATTGCATATAGGTATACATTTCAGAATTTGTGTTTAGCTTCACAAAATTACCACAATTGTTTTTAAGGTGAAGAGGGACTGTTTCAGAGAAACAAGATTTTGCAATGAAAGCAACAAATTTAAAAGTAACAATAGTGATCATCAAATAAAGAATTCAAATATACAAATATAAATATTAATACCAATATAAATTAACAACAATTATTATTTATTACAATAAAAAGCCAGCTCTTTCAATATAAAGCACTAGACTAGGTAGGCTGCGGGGCCTTTACTGACCTGAGGGCTTTATCTACAGTAGCACAGCATAGCACAAAAAAGGCTGCCGTAGCAGGCGGAGTGTAAATCCAGAAGGCTCTGGCATCAGCTGCAGAGAGTAAGGGATAAACTGCTTCTCCGGTTTCCAGGAGACAAGGCTCCAGCACTCCTCTCGGCTTATTATCATTACACCAATCTCTCAAGGAACTGAAGAAGCAGTTATCATCATAAACATGTTCTCAAAAAGTCTGGAATCGCAGCAGAAGCAAACTCTCATACGTACATGTTATTTCACAGGGAGCTACACTCCTGGCAAGAAAACGTCAGAATCAATACTGATCAATGGTTCTGTACCTTATAAACGAAACCCTAACACCCACCAGATAAAACAGTGCTTTTGCAGCTTAAAGAGTACTGACAGTCTCTTCTTAACATAAAATGCAGTCCTTTAAATCATTATTACTGAATTCATTTTTTACAGTAAAAATCAAATTCAACGACAAAATTTGTATTTTTCCATGACCTTCCATCATGCGCCAGTGGGCAAGGTAAAATGATATGGGAAATTGAAGGAAAAGCCACACCCTTTAGAACAATGATGATACATAAAACACACAAATAAAATGAAAAATGTCTACATTTGGCTTTCATATAACAAAAATATTAAAAGACAAGCCCCCCTTTAGAATACTGGAGGTATTAACATCTTAGTTTCTATTTTTGCACTGAGGCATCAATGTGTGCTAATAATACAACTTAATTGCAATAAGTGCTGACAGATTACACCTACACACTTGGTATATCAATATTTAATCAAATAATGTCATTAATTTTACACAATATAATTTTGTAAATAATATATTACCTTTATCATTACTGTAAACAGTATTTATACAAAGTAAAAGGACACCTCATACACCAACATACCAAAAATCTAATTCTAGCAGCATGCACTAAAAAGAGTAATAATGCATTTGAAATGCTCCCTTTTTTATCTTCACCAACAACCGGTAGTAAAAACACAACTTAGTACTGCAATAACAATGCTCATCATTCTGATCGTGTTCATACCTGATATTAATATTTGAGTGATCCAATCACATATGGACAATGCTTTCACAAATGCACTCTGGGCGGCATGTAGCCAAATCCTTTGGGTAGTGTGTAAATGTGTCCTGGGCAACACTGAAGCACTGCCATCCTTTGAGAAAGCAGAATAATTTAGCTGCTAACATTTCTCAGGGGATCCCATTATGACAAAGAAATAATAATAAATAAATAATAAATAAACTATAAAAAAATTGCTTGGGAAACCCAGAAAAAATGGAAACATCCCCCATTTGGGACTCATTCACCCAAACAGCATCATATTAAAGCCATTTATTGTCTGAAAAAAACAGCATAACAGACCTAGACTTTGTCCATACAGCTAAATGAAATTTAATTGTGATATGTTTGTGTAATTTCTCCTGATCTGTAGCTCACGGCCTCGCTAAATAATATAGCAGGGCTAAAGTGCATGTGGCTTTTTTCAACTGGTAGATCCACAGGAAAGGATATTTTCTAAATTAACTGTTCAGGTGCAGCATTGAACTGCACTGATGTCTTTTATTAATTGCACACAAACATTTTATTATTTCTTTTTGCATTTCTTATAGCTGGGGTGACGTGATGTATATGATCACAAGTGGTCAGTCAAGATGCATGTGGAGAAACATTTTAATGCCAGATGTACTTAGCGCTTTCCACTTGCCACTTGGCATCATATCACCCAGACTCCTAATGCCACATGCGAACAGAGCCTTCAACAAGAGTGGGTTGAATGTACAGTCACACATAGGTGGGTTCATGGCTGTGAAATCAAAGCCATTCATTTAGTTCCCATTCATCTCTTACATTAGTCCAATGCTTTTATGTGCCTACGTGTAATGATGACGAGCAGGCAAAGTCTGAGTAACGTACTAGCAATGTGGATGTATATGTGTACGTGCGTGTGCTACAGGGAGGAGGATCTGCCTCAGCAGTCCGGCAGATGAGCCTGCCTCCTCCCTCGAGCTTCCATCTGGAAGAGAAACACACCCTGGTGACGTGTCCACACCTTTTGACACACAGACGCTTGTGTGTGCGCGCGTGTGCCCACACACGACATATGAGCAATCACAATGGTAATACACACCACACACACACTGAGGTATGTACGAGTATTTGACATCACAGCCATAGAGCCATATATTGATTCAGTATGTTTGTTTCTTTTAATTATATGTGTTACTTTTATTTTGCCAAACTAGCCAATTAATACTCATTCTGCTGTTTAATTGTCCTTCTTATTTGATTGAGTAAAAGTGTGTGATACAGTAAGCAAATATGCTAACATTTGTTTTCCTACCCACATCACAGCCTGGATTTTGCAATGTGGGCATCAGGTTTCACCCATTCTGAAAGCTCAATAAGTCCATTTTTAGAAATAAACATGTAATATGTATGTAGGGAAAAAATGTCAGTTTTGGTGTTAAATGTTGGTTCTGCTGGTCTGCTTCTGTAAGCATAGATTGTTTTTGAGCCATGTTACAGCTTGTACAGCTTTCTTGTTCTTACTCCATTGTAGTTTTAAAAGCCATGAGCCACCTCTTGCTCTGTGTCAGGACAGTGCTTTTACACTGAGGAAATCTCTCAGAGGTGCCGGTTGACTGAACCAACAGTGCCCTCCACTGGAGTAAAGTATAGTAATAGAAATAGGAGATTTCTGTTTGTGTTAAGATGAACATTTTATAAACATTATCATACAATTCATATTAATATTTGACATATTATAATAACATATATGTATAATACTCAATATGAATATTACTCCAAGTCACTTGTCAGCTTTTTGCAGGCAAGTACCAACTTGAATCAGCAGCAAGCATGCTACCAATGATGAATGTCAGATCTTTTAATGTTATATTTTTAGTAAGTTAAAAAACCTTTTGTAATATTTCACCCTAATCTCTGTTGTCCTGTATCGTATGTTTGATTATAAAGCAAAGGAAATTTTCTCTGTACTCCGCTATACCTGAAACTTTTTAAAAATTAAAAGGGCAGGTGCTGAAGCAGCTGCTGTCTTCCATCATGTGTGTTTAAGCAACAACTTCTTTCAATTTCTTCCTGTACAGAAGCAAAACAGAATAAAAAAGAGAAACTACACCACCTTATTCTGTCATTAACACAAGAGCTAAAGACACCTTCACAGTCCTGTGGTCACAGATGGGCGTGAGCATACAACGCAGAACCACAGGATACTGAACTTAAAGAAACACCAACCTAGACGTTAGGGGTGTGAATCTCTAACCTTTGCAATCTGATTTGAATACACGTTTAGAAAACAATTCACATCACGCATCATGAAGTGGTCTGACAATTACAGCAAATAGATAACAGAAATTATGGCTAAATTATTTTATATTATTAAATGACTGAATTACTGTTATTTAATCAATTAGTCTTTTCATGCAAAAATATTTATTAACATTTATTTAACCAAGGGAAAAAATGTCAAAGTCAAAACCATGTCATGGGCCCTTGAGCATCAATTACAGCTTGACAACAGCGTCTCTTGCTTTTCACAAGTTGACTTATTGCTGCTGAGTCATGGCATCACACTCTTTTTAAAGGGCAGCCATCAGGTCATTGATGTTCTTGTGTAAAGTGTTACGAGCCTCTACATGTCGACTCAGCTGATCCCATAGTTTTCCTATAGGATTCCGTTCTGGAGAAAGTGCAGGCCACTCAATTCGAGGTTCCCCAGTCTCCAGCAGTCGTTCCCTAATGATGCAACCTTGATGAGCTGGAGAATTGTCGCCAACAAAGATGAAATTAGAGCACAATGACTGGATTAATGATGTTATTCAGGTAGTATGGGCTTGTCACTGTACCATTTACAAAATGGAGGGCAGTTCTGTATTGACTAAACACACCTGTCCACACTAACATCACCACCACCAAAACGGATGCATAGCACTCTCCTTGACGTCTTCAACATCACTGGTGGCCATCATTTCTGCTCAACATGAATCAACTTCCATCAGAGAGCAGAACTGAGGCCCATTGGTTCATCATCCAGCTTAAATGCTCCCTGTGCCTGGTGGTGTGCTCAGTTACCCTTGCAGGTCATCTATCACACAGACCACGCAGATGTAAATGGTTTTGAATGGTCTGACATGATGGTCTAAGCTCAGTAGCCACTTCAATCTGAGAACATCCTGTTTGAAGCCTTGCAATGGCACTGAGGTACTGTTGATCAGTTGTTAGGCGTCGTATTGGTCTCATGATGTCAAAATGTGAACAGCATGATGAGGAGGACTGTTTAAATACTAATTCTGATTGAACCAGGAAATGTATTGGTTGAATTATGGATCAAACACCGGTAGTGAATTTTACCATTAAGCTTCTCGTTAGAAAACATAGTCTTATGCAAAAGTTTGAGCACCCCTTGATAAATAACAGATTTTGGTAATTTTGTCTTTCTGGTCATATTGCAGGGTCCAGTTCTGCTTTAATATTCTTACAGATGATTTTACATGTTCCTCAAGCTCCCTCTAATACATGGTAGAATTCATGGTGTATTCTATGATGGTGAGTTGTCCAGGTCCTGCTGCAGCAAAGCATCACCAAACCAAGACACTTCCACCTCCATAAGGTTATTTTCCTGGAATGCTGTCCTCTGTCCCAAATAATTACAAATTACATTATTCCAGAAGTCCTGGTCTTTGTCTACGTTTTCTCTGGCAAACTTCAGTCTGGCCTTGATGTTTCTCTGAGAGAGCAAATGTTTCCTCTTTGCACACCTACAGTTGTGCAGTCTCTTTCTGATTGTAAAGGCATACAATGTCACATCAACAGTAGCAAGAGCCTGCTGTAGGTTCTGTGACGACATTTTAAGGTTTTTGGAGACTTCTTTTAGCACCTGGCAGTCTGCTCTCAGGGTAAACTTTCTTGGACAGCCAGACCTGGGCATGTTAGCAGTCGTTTGGAAGTCCTCCAATTGTAGACTATTCTTCAGACAGTGGAACAGCTGATTGTACATTCTTTTGAGATTTTTAAGTATCTTACCAGACTTATTACGGCTACAATCTTCTTTCTGAAGGCCTCAGACAGCTCTTTTTATCTCACTATGGTGCTCACTCTCAGCTCAACAGTCAGAAGCACACAAAATCAAATGTCTGAGGTTTAAATAGAGCAAGCCTCCTTCAAAATGCTGAGTAATGGCATTCTAATTATGTGCACCTGATATGCTACAACTGTGTGTTTTTGTTTTTTTGAGCAATTTTAATTAAGAATAAAGGCGGGGGTGTCCTAACTTATTCCTCACCAGAAATCACATTTTGTAGAATTGCATGTTACAGGAGATTTTGGAAAGTCTTTTGTTAGTTTTAATTGTTTAGGTCTTTTACCTGAATTTCCCAGTATAATTACAATTGATTGTCCAAGAATGTTACAAAAACACACAAACTTTCATAGGCTGTCTTAGCGTTTTCACATGACTGTAACTGTGCTATATGTAAAGAAAAACAGAAAAGCAACTGATCAACAACAGCCTGCCTAAGAAATGGATGTTATTGTAGAGCATAAACCCCTCATCACAATAAAGTGGCCTACAGAGATGTGGAACAGGCTTATAGGGGTTAATCACCAAACTCTACCGCAAAAGTGGGTGAATGCATGTGTAATGTTGACCAAGAAACTACTAGTCTGAATGTTTCACCACAAGAGAAAGTGGGTCTAGCATCTATAATGCTGTAGACGTGTTCTACTGCAATTGGCTGGAAGCACTGTGAGTCTGTATAAAGTTGTTTTGACCCCGTTCACAGGGCACAATTGGTCACTAAATGGGTAAATGATTTTGATATTAGGTAAATCATATCATGTATCATGTACAGTGGGGCAAAAAGTATTTGCCAGGAAGTTGTCCCACTTAAAAAAGATGAGAGAATCTGTAATGTACATCATAAACTGTGAGATACAAAATGTTTAAAAAAAACAAAAAACAAACAGGAAATCACGTTGTATGATTTTTAAAGAATTTAGTCTCATTGTACTTCACAGTTACCAGAATTCTTCTAATAATAATAATAATTATTATTATTATTATTATTATTATTATTATTATTATTATTATTATTATTAGATTTTTTTAAAGTGTATAGTGTATATTATATTATATACAGCGTATATTAAAAACCCATACTTTCATTTTTAGCCTAATTTCTACCAGAGCTGTAGCATATGGACTTTTACCAAAGAAACTAATTGGCATTTTCAAGAAAACATGCTGACTCAAACACACATGCAGAACTTTGAGTGTATACACTACTAGTCAAAAGTTTTAGAATACTCTGTTACAATTAATAACAAACTGTAAAGTAAATAAAATCTAAAATAAATAAATAATTAAAATTTGTTGAAAAATGTTTTTTCAAAAATATAAATTTTTAGGAATGATGGACCTGCTTAACTTACAGTTTTCCTGCAGCAATTTATTACGCCTTGATGGTTAATGTAAATCAAGGGTGTCCAAAGTTGATCCTGGAGGGCCAGTGTCCTGCAGTTTGGTTGTTCTCTTCATCAAAAACAACTCCCTGAACCTGGCAATTAACAGGTGAGTCTTACCAGGTGTGCTTGATCAGGAAAATCACCAAACTGTGCTGAAAACCAGCCCTCCAAGACCAGAGATGGACACCCCGGATGTTAATAAATCCTACAGGTCCCCCAACTTCTGCTGATGGCCTGCAAAACCCTCTCTGTGAACAAAAGTAGAGCTGGAACACATTGTTCCTACACCCTCTGATACATCATTAGCACAATACTGTAGAGCAGTAAGAAGTACTATATATGGCAATCACAATGTGGAGGAAAGGGCAATAAACAAAAACATAGTCAGAAAATTAGAAGAAAAGAACTTGACATTAGATTAAGTTGCAGCACAGACTTCAGCTCCTTCCACCTGGTTTGGCATGAACGGGACAGAAGGTGGTAAAAGTAAAACTAACTTAGGAAACTTAGGAAAAACTAAGTTAAGCATGTTCTTCATTGTTGAAAAATGTCAAAATTTTAAATTTCCATTATTATTTTGTTTCGTTATTTTGGTGATTTGTTAACTTTACCATTAAAATGTTATTCACTGTAAAAGACCTGCTTAAATTACCAGTACACACTAGAAAATTGAGTGTTTGACCATCAACTCACCTACAGTCATGGAATCAGGCAGGCCAGGAGTGGCCAGTGTACTGGTCAAAGAGGCACTTTCATTTGGTGGGCTAGGCTCCACACTGAGAGGAAGAGAAGAAATCTCATTACAGTTAATACCTAGCAGCCAAACACAACCTCTGTGATATGTTTTAAGTTACAAAACAGAAATGTTACCTGAACGGTGCCTGAGCTTTCAGTTTTTCAATGTCAGTGGTTGAGCTAGAGCTTTCTGTATGCGCTTGAAATCCAGTCATCTCAACAGAGGTGGTATCTAAAGAAAAAAGCCACTAACCATTATACTATGTTTACTGCTATACAATACCACTCTAAAAATGTGATTTACAAAGCAAAATATAAATTAGCTGGTATAATATAGATCATGAAAATTTGAAGTATGCTTCGAAATGCAGCATTTATACATGCACTGCACTATAAACTCTTGTCAAGTCTCAGCAATGTAAACCCAAACTGACAGGGTGTGCCATTCAGACCTTGCCGTGTGTAAGGCTCTGTCAGAGTGAGAGGGATAAGCACATCTGAGCTGTCATTGTCAATCTCTGTAATGATCTGTCTGGGACTCCATGTCGACACACTGGACAAGCTGCCAACTATGACCCTAAATGAATAGACAAGAGAAAATAAAAGTAATCTGTTAAGCCTATAAAAATAATGCAATATAATATATTATTGTTGTGATTTATCCATTCATCTATGAACAACTGTGATTGGTCAGACCCCACACAGCACACAAAACAATGATTTGTAAAAGAATCATATTATGGTCAACTGCAATGTCAGTATTGTTAAGAGTGATATCGCAATAATTTACAAATGATACAGTGAAGAAAATGTGAACAGTATATCCTTTTCCCAGTTTAAATCTTAGAAGTAATAAGCACAGTAAGCCCACCTTAATCAAAAAATTTTATATAGCCTTTTTTAGTTAAGATTGGACACCCCTGCATTAAATTCATCTTGTAAATATTTGCTAGTATAAAACATATACAATGACTGAATAAACATACATAAGAATTTAAAAATATTATGATTAGTTTTGCGCAAATCCTTCAAAAAGCAGCTGTCCAAACTGCTACTGACTGTGTGACATGACTTTACCTGCTACTGTAGCTCACACAGGCTTTATTTTGAAATATGAAGTAACATCTTTAGCAACTGTCATATAGGTGCTTTTAGGTACTTTTTAAAAAAATGTGTCATATACAAATACTGCAAGTGACCAGACACGTTATGCGTGTTCATTAGCAGCTTTCCTCCTAAGAAAGAATACTGCAAAAACATATGATCATGAACTCACTGTTCCCCACTCGCAGGGTCTTCCTGAGGCTCTGACCGACGCCTTCTATAAAAATCTTCATCATCCTCTTCCTCATTGTCGATGCTTTTGTTGTCAGAAAGAACTCCATTCTGCGGAGGGGTTTCTGCCCAGCTGACGATGCCATGCTCTGGCTCAGGGAGCCCATTCTGGGTGGGCAGTGACTCAGAGGAATCTGGAGCCTCTTCAGAGCTCACACGACCTGCTGCACTCTTCTTCACACTCCTCCCTACATCCTCGTTGCCTTCCTCTTCATCCTCCGCTCCAGCATCAAGGTCATCATCAAATGAGATGATGTTAGTGATTTTCTTCTTCCGTCTGCGCTCCTTCCTCAACCCAGAATCTAAAGGTGTAAAATGAAGATAAAAGCGCAAAATATGGAAAAATTAATATCATGGAAATTATCATGAAAAAAATCAGTGTCTTTTTTTTCTTTTCTTTTTTTTTTGGGAAATTGCATAAGACTGCAGAAGACACATTACAGAGGACATTTTGGCAGAAGTATTATATCAAGATACTTTAAGAAATGTTCAGAATACATATCACTTTTTTCCTGAAAACTGTTAAGTTGCAGCTATCAAAAAGATGTTGGTCATTGTTCTAGAAGTGTCTTACAGAATATGATTAGATTTGCATATTATTAATACATTCAAAGACATATCACAGCAATACAATATACATATTACACATAAATGTGTGGTCCCACCTAGTACTTGGCAAAATTAATATATTAATCATTATCGTGATACATTTTTTTCTGAGCATATCATCAGGCCAATATTTAATTTCAAAGAGAGCATCATTAGTTTTACTTAAGTGAACTTACTGTTCTGTGCTATGAAAAACACAGAATACAAATCATCGTTTAAATACATTTCATTTGTCCCATTTTAAAAGATGATAGAAAAACACATATCATGCGATATTTTTGCTTAGTCCTACCAATAGTTCTGTAATATACTTCTGTTTGTGAATTCAAATTCAAATAATTTAGAGAATTTGCACACACATGTATGTAATTTTTCATTTGAACCTTCATTTGAACCACCCTCAGAAGTGTGGCACAAACTGCACACAAACATGACATGCCAATGCAATTCATCAAGTAGAGAGGTATGAAGAAAACCTGTGGAACATTTGAACTCCTTTCTGAAACCATGGAGTATCATCCAGTACCTCTGGAATAAGGTGTCACTCCAGAGATAATAATCCAATATGGGTATATAAGCTCACTAATGCTCTGTAAAGAGTGGCTCTGTAAACCATTGGATACTTTTTCCCTGCACTGCACATTTTTACTGCTCGCAAGATACTGATCACAGGAAAGGCTGATTATGTTAATGAGCTGAACAGTTGCATTAGGCGTGTTGGCAGCCTGGAAAAAACAAACATTTGCAGAGTTGGCTGGGATTCGATACTTTGGAAAAACATTTTATGTAAATGAAATGTGGGGTATAAAGTGTTGTTGGAAATTTTGAAGAAACCATTATACTGCTGATGAAAACCTTTAAACCTTTCACACTCTTCTCAAAAGGTTCTTTAGAAACCAAAAGTGATTCTTCTATGGTATTGCTCAAAGAACATTGTGTGGCACCTCTTTTTAACCAAATGCTCATGTAAAACTTTGAGTGATACTCTGCATACCTGCTGAAGTGCTGCGGGGCAGGACAGGTAAGGGGTCTGAGGGGCAGTCTGAGCGTGGACTGAATCCAGGCACCACAGCCGTGGCTGTGCCAATCTCCCTCAGCAGCGTGCTGACGCCCTGAGCAGACTCCTTCCATAAGCTGCTCATGCCCTGTGTGCTCTCCTTCAGCAGGTGAGAGACAGACGAGCCTGTGCGCACCTGCCCATTCAGGTCCGTGTTATCAATATTGATGGCAAACAGAATGGAGTTCAGCCCTGAATCCACAGAGAACAGAATGTGTTCATGTGTGTCAAGCAACACTCAGCAGTGACCAACAAGTGAACCACAAAAAACTTTCCATTACTATTTTTAATCAGAAGAGCCTGGTATTGTCACATCTTTCTGTAACACACTTCTTACTTATCATTAAGTGCAACAATGTTTAAAAAACACTCTAATAATGACTAATTACTAATGACTTACAAAAAGAAGTGACTGAAAAACACTAAACTGCAAGTGATAAATAAATCACACAAACAACTAAACAAAACCACAGCTCAATGAATTCAGCAAAATATTTTTATATTTCAGTGTATTGTGTGATAACAGTGCGATACTTTAATTTAAGAAAGTACAGTAAATAAAGTCACTGACCTGCAGCCATAGTGGGAAGCATACTTGCTCTCTCCTCATCAAGAATAAAAGCCCACTCTTCATAGAAGGCACTGCAAACGTTATTTCACGTTAGGTACAAATAAAGTCTGGATGAAGTTAATGTTTACATTGGCAATGATACAGTAAAAAATAAATAAATAAAATTAACATTAAAAAACAAAAAATATTTTTATATATATATACATACACACACACACACACACACACACACACACACACACACATACACATACACATACACATACACACACATACACACACATACACACACATACACACACATACACACACATACACACACATACACACACATA
>JBBIGC010174654.1:0-15177 GCA_037576955.1 Lepidarchus adonis
TTAGTGGGAAGGAGCACTAAAACACGCTCACCTGGCGCGAACTCACGAGGCTGGGCCGGCCGGTCATACTGTTGCTGCTGCCTCCACTGGGCCTCCTCCATGTGCTCTCGCACCACGGGCATCACACGTCGCATTCGTTCCTCCATCTCCTGTACATGCTCGATGACGGACCGAAAGGGGGCAGGTCGCTGCTCCCATGCCTCCCTGGCCACGTCCAGGAGCCCCCGCAGTCGCCGTCCAAAGAGGACCTCGAATGGGGTAAAACCCATGGAGGCTTGTGGCATTTCACGCATGGCGAACAGCACATGGGGCAGCATGAGGTCCCAGCTTCTTCTGTCCTCATCCACCACCCTCCTCAACAGCCGTTTCACCGACTGAATCGTCCGGTCGGACAGCCTATCGCACTGGGGGTGGTAAACCGAGGTCCGGAGATGATGCACCAGCAAAAGTCTACAGATTTCAGCCATCAAACAAGACACAAAAGGAGCACCTTGGTCGGTGATGAGATCTTTAGGTATTCCCACCCGGCTGGCCAGGAGAAAGAGCTCTTGCGCCACCGCCTTGGAGGTGGCCTTCCTCAGCGGTATCGCCTCTTCTGGGGAGCACATAATATAATAAATCATCCCGGATGAGGAAGTAGCGAGAGGGGAGGGGCCCTGTCTCTCCCCATTCACCACTAATGCCTGTCTCCAGCAATGTTTTAAATTGTCGTCCTCCTTCTGCTCCCTCAGGAAAGACGGTTCATGGCGGATCTGGTGGGAGAGATCACACACAGGATTAGTGATGAATGGGTTCTCACCTTCCTGATCTGCCTCCTCCTCTTCCCCATCGCCCAGGAGAGCCGGCGCAGGCACACGGGGAGCTCGACGGCTGCTTGGTTTCTTCTTGTACTGCTTTTTCCCCAGCAAGGCTTCGAACCCTGGATAATCCAGTCCCAGAAGCATAGGCACTGGCAAGCCTGGGATAACACCGACACGGAGATTTCAGCATCCAGCATGTGATGCGATCTGGACGTTTGCCCCTGGTACCTGTTGGACGTCACCGTGAACGCACGTGATGGGCAGGGGATCTTGGTCGTTACCCTGAGGTGCCAGATGGGGGCGTATGAGGGTGATGGTAGATCCAGTGTCTAGGACAGCAGGGGTGAGTTTTCTGTTCACCCTTACTTCCACCTGCTGGCCTTTTCTCGCCGTCGAGCCCCCCTGGAGTGAACATCCCGCCATCCATGCTTTATAAGGAGCTCCTGACGAATGTAACCCTGGGTCGGTTGGCATGGGCTCATCCCTGGGGTGGCTGGGGCCGGGTCTCACTGGACTAGGGGGTTCGTTATGTGCATTCGTGCCTCCGTCCAGCGGCCGCCCATGGTAAAGAGGAACCTGCGGGGCTTTTCTCGCGGTGGGCACCGATTTATCGGATCTACTCTCCCTAGCCAAACTGCGGGAAGCATCCACCCGTTCGGCGTAACTCTTTAGATAATTCTAATTCTTTTAGATTGGTGGGAGTCAACTGCCCTACTGCCACCTGGGTCGCAAATGGGAGGGCTCGTATGTAGCCGTCCATGGCGACACGCTTAACTACCTGATCCACTGTCGGTTCCCCAGGGCAGAGCCAACTTTGGGCCAGGCGTAGAATTTTGGCGACTTGAGCCTGATGGGTACTGGTAGCATCGTACTGCCATTTATGAAGGGTAATGGCCACATTTTCTGGGGTTAAACCCATACGCCCTAAATTGGCCCCTTTCAATTCATTATAATTGTCCACATCCTCCCCCCGTAGATCAAAATACGCTTGTTGGGGTTCACCCGCCAGGAAGGGGGCCAGGAGGCTTACCCAGTCCTCCACGGCCCATCCTTCTCGGTGGGCTACCACCTCAAATGTGTGGAGAAAAGCCTCCACATCATTACCTGGTGTAAATTTAGTGAGGTAGTCCCCCGCTTTTCTCCTGCCATCCGGGAGAGGGGTGTGGGCAGTGCTCCTCTGGCGGAGAACTTCCCCTGAAAGGATATTGGTATTAGCTGCTAAAGTGGCAACTTGTTCGGCAATAAAAGCCGTAAGTCTGGTGAGATCAGTTTCTGACATCCTGACCCGTCGCCGTCCCCGCCCCCTGAAACACACAGAAGCACAGGTTGGGAGAGACAGAAAAAAAAATCAGCGGAAATCACGCTTAAATACTACCCACAATTAATGGTGCCCTCGGGTGCACTGCCTGAAGGGTGGCTCCAACCGTGCCCGCACTTCTCCACCAGTTGTGACGGAATGAGCACACGGAAGGAGTCAACACAACAGGTTTTGCGAGAAAATAACCCCGTAGGGAAGTTTTAATAAACACAATGAAAGGTGAATACTGAAACAGCAGTGAGAGAGAGCAGAGAAGCTGAGGAGAGCGGCAGGAGGTCCACGCGGTGGTGCCTCAGGGAATTAGATCATGCTTCTCCCTCGTCTGGATCCCGGTACATGTAAAAGAGGGATACAAGATGTTAAAAAGAGGAACAGAGTTCCAATACTGAAAATAAAGGGAAATCAACAAGGTAAAGCTAGAAGGAACACACAGTAGAGGTGGCTCAGGATCACTAGCTGTGTGGTAAGCAAGCGTACACCCTGAGCACGCGGCTATCACCCGAGCTGATACACAGACACAGAGTGCCGCCAGCTGCGTGCTGCGCAGGCGTGGCTCAACCGGCCGCCGTGTGCTCCCTGTTTACAAACAACCGTGAGAGCTGAAAGAGACTCAGGAACTGTCCAAGGTGCTGATCTCGAACGAGCGCTCAATCTCCTCGCTGAAACAGGGCGGTGACACGTTTACCCGTTGGACCATGTTACACATGATAGAAACATTTATATAATTATATTTTTGTACGGTGCAATTACGATATCGTTATTTTACAGATTCTCCATGCATCACAGTGCACCAAAACTTTGACACCTCATGCCTTAATGGAGATGTTCTTTGGGCCCTTGTTAGCCTCCATGACCGTTATAGTGTTGGTCTACCAAGTTAACTGGGCTGCATACTTCTTACCTTTTGTGTTTTGCCAGTTAAGACAAAAAGCATGAATGACTAGTCTATAATTACAACCAAAAGCTGCACAATGCGGCATGGTTTTTCCTCTCCTGCAATAGCCGGTTTGCCAAACAAAAATGCCGCGACAACCACTACACGTCATCGCCCCAGAATGCATTGTGTGCACAAAAACATGGCCGCTCCCACAGCACCAAAACAGTTATAAACAAGGTTTTAATGAATAATGAAAACATTGTAGTTATTTTCAAGTATATTTTTATGAATCGGATGTAATTTGTAACATATTCAGAGTAACTTGTCATAATAGTCTGGGTTCCCTTTAAGCGGGAGGTGCAGGAACGCCAACGTCTCATGAGACTCGCCAACCATCTCGCAAGACTTCAGATCAAGTCACGTAAACAAATTATTATTTTACATATCTAATATTTATTACATTTTGTCAGTAACGGAGGAACGCCATCAAATGTAGCGAAGTAAGTTTTTTCACTAAAAATTTACTTGAGTAAAAGTATCCATCTTTACTCTAAAAGTACTAGATACCCCAAAAATTTACTCAAGTAAATGTAACAAAGTAAATGTAATTCGTTACTATCCACCTCTTGTGTTTGCACACAAACAACATTCAAGAAATGTTCCAGTAATTGTTTAGGTCTCATTATAGTACAGAAACTGGACTGTGAAAGGTAGTGAATTACCTGTATCTGATTTTCTAGAAAATGTTGGAATTAAGATAATGGCGCTCTTGGTTTAGGTCTTATCTGACTAATTGCTATCAGTTTGTAGATATAAATGGGGACTTAGTTACTAGTAGGAAATAAGTTCCAGTTAGTTCAGAATGCAGCAGCAAGAGTTCTTACTAAAATCAGAAGATATGATCACATCACCCCTATGCTATTTAATCTGCTCTGGCTCCCGATCAAATTTTGCATTGTTTATAAAATACTTTAATTAACCTATAAAGCACTAAATGGTCTTGCATCACAGTATCTGACTAAACCCTTGGTCCCTTCTGATCTCCCACACTGTAACGTGCTGGCGAGGGCCCAGCACGGGAATTTAGACAGAACTTCCAAATGCAGAGGCGGTCAGTAAAATAAAACAGAAAAAGGGGAACCGGCCAAAAATAAACAAAAATAAACTCAGGGTGATCACTCCTACACCCAACTACACAAACTGGGAGTGAGCCCTACTTCACCTTGAGCGAGCCTCGAACCCCGGACTCAGCGCTGCCTAAACCAGCGCACTAACGCTTTGCGCTATAGGGCCGCTCAGGCTGTCGGTGAAAAACATGGCAGAAGAGCGGCGGCAATAGCTCCGGAATAGAGGCGGGGAAAAAACCAAAGTAAATAACCCACCGTTACCGGGGGAATAGCGGTGGGGAAGCCAAAGAAACAAACAAAAAGACAACGCGTTTGAGCGGCGAGAGGGAGCTCGTGACTAAGCAGCGCGGGCGGGGCTGTACCGCGCCGCAGACACTCTCAGAGCCCGCGAGCAAAAGCCTCACAAATATAGGCTGTCTTGAGCAGAACACACACACACAACAAACACTCTAGAGAGCAGGAGAGTGTGAGCTCGACGTACAACGTCTTTGACCCACTACCAAATACCGGCTGGTCTGAAAGGTTTGCTGTGAATTCTACAACAATGGACCAGCCCGGTATTCAGCGCGAGGAGCCTTCTTATGCTCCGTTTGACAGGTGAAACTCGTCACCGCTGATGGCGCCTCACCGCTGACCACAGCGGTGGGTACTACAGCGACCGCACTACCCGCTCTTATGGACCGTCTGTGACAAAGCACAGCCGGGTTCTGATGCCCCATGTCCCCATTACTCCCTCGGGTGGCCTGGCGAGGAACTGCGGTAACATGGCGGCGTCCGCCCCTTACACACACCTACTTAAAACACAAGGTACAGGCTTTTTTCTGGTACCTCATACACAGCAGGGAGCAGAGCTTTCTCTTATAAAGCCCCGCAATTATGGAATAATCTTTCAAATATTGTTTAGATCTCAGACACAATCTTAATATATAAAGTCCAGGTTGTAAACAATTGTAAAAAAAAATTGCTTAGTTCTATATTAGAGATGGTTTAGATGGTCTAGTTGGTTCTCAGGCATCAAGTTTTCTGGTAAAGTGGGACGTTTGGATTCCTTTTCCCCATAGTTCACTCAGGTTTATTGATGGTCGACCAATTGGCTATGCTGATGGAACAATGCTCTACCTAACTGATCATAACTCTATGAGGCCCACCTGCACACGAGGTACTGTCGATACCTCATTAAACTGAAATTATTATTACTTTCATATATATTTATTTATTTATATTCTTTGTAATTACTATCCAGTGTTGACGAGAGGATGGCCTTCCCTTCTGAACCTTGGTTCCTCCTAAGGTTTAGAGAATTTTTCTTTGCCTCGGTCACCTTTGCTTTGCTCAGGAGCGGCTCGAACCCAGATTCTGTAAAGCTGCTTTGTGACAACATCAGTTGAAAAAAGTGCTATATAAATAAATTTGACTTGACTGTAAGATGTAGTGTTCTGAGTAGAGCTTCAGCATCTACAAGAAGAACTTGTAATGAGACAAAACATTTTTTTGATCTTCAATTTTTTTAAACAACGCTTAATCTGAAACAGACTGTTTCACAGCTGATCAACATCTTAGGACCACACGGCTTTAAAGAGAAGGATCCAATCGGCTGTCCGTCAAGACACTGGACAATCCTTGACCCAAATAAAGGTTGTTACTGGAGCCAACTGCAGGCCCATAACCCTCAAATATCATCTGAGACTGAAGGGCTTCAAAACCAAAAAAAACATCTTCAAAGGCCTCCTCTCCTTGAACTAAACATTTGGACTTTCCAAGAGAGCAGCAAACATGAGACATTTAAAAGTGGAAGAAAGTTTTATTCTCTGATGAAGAGATGGTTTCCAATGTTACTGACATGACAAGCAGACAAGAAGATGTTTTCTATGCCCCACAGTGGAGGAAGCGCCATAATGGTCTGGGTGCTTTTTCCTTCAGTGGAACAATGGAGCTTCAGGAGGTGCAGGGGCGTCAAACGGCCGCTGGCATTGTCCAGATGTTGCAGAGAACATCCCTCATGACTGAGGGCCCTTGTCTGTGTGATTACGACTGGGTTTTTCAACAGGACAATGCTACAGTACACAATGCCCACAGGACAAGGGACTTCTTCCAGGATAATAACATCTCTCTTTTGGACCATCTTGCATGTTCCCCTGATCTAAATCCAATTGAGAACCTTTGAGTATGTATGGATGGGAAAGGAAGTTTACAGAAATGGACAACAGTTCCAGACAGTAGATGCCCTTCGTGCGGGATCTTCACCACTTGGAGAAATGTTCCCACTCACGTCATGGAAACATCAAGCATCAAGCATGAAGTGATCAACAATAACAGTGAAGCTGCTCATTAGGTCAAACATGAGGTCATGTTTAACACCTTCATTCCTCTTCGGGGGGTTTGCATTTTTTTTGGACTTGTGATCCTAAACATTTGATCAGCCTGTTTCAGTCATTATTAATACATTTCATGTTCAAAAATGTTTTCTCTCACTCCTACCCATCTATGCAATATATGATTTTTTTTGCCATTTTTCAAGTGGTCTTAAATGTTTGATTTGGGACTGTACCTTATATATATTTCTGTATTTATATACGGTCATTTTAACATAAATGATTGATTAGCTTGTATCACACACACACACACACACACACACACACACACACACACACCAGCAAGTTAAGTGTTAATGCCAGTAGTAATCCTTGTAGTATTACACGTTTATAACACCATTAAGCAGGCCTTTCTCAAACTAAAGCTGTACTCTATTCTCATCACGCCACTTTTTGCAGAATGTGGCTTTGCAAACAACTCATTCCCAAAAGAGTCATTATTCTGGCTTACAGATCTGCTGGGACGACTGGCAGAGACCCCCACAACACACATCAACTGCATAAACAAACCAAAGTCATTAACCTAATGGACAACTAAAGAAACAAACTGCATTAATCTCTGAGTCGTTACAGTACACAAATCGTTGTCATGTGAGAATAACATTTAACAAGTCCCTGGGTACCATGATCAGCCACTGAAGGTGTATTTTGTGAAAATTGGTGTTGAATCGGTGACATAATTCTGTTTATCTCTAAGAGGATTACACTGGGATCTCTGATACATTAAGACTTCATGCATATAAGCTATATTGTAAAGTTAAAACACTACTTTTGCACATAAAAGTCAAAGACAGGTTCAATCCACACGTTTGCGGAGGGTTTCCCTGGTTTCCTAGGTGGACTGGCTGCTCTAAATTGCACATAGGTGCGTGTGTGTGTGTGTGTGTGTGTGTGTGTGTGTGTGTGTGTGTGTGTGTGTGTGTGTGTGTGTGTGTGTGTGTGAATGGCCCTGTTTTGGGTTGGTGTGACCCGAAATGGATAAAGCGGTTTGGAAAATGAATGAACGAAGGATCAGAGACAAATAATGCATGTGATGCATTAAACAGCAGTTTTTGATCATTCTAATTTTAATTAGATGGATCTACATATTTGTGTCTCATCATTTATAGAAATAAGATAAAATAGTTAGGATAGAAATGCTCTTCCAAACGGGTATAAAAATGATAGTACTGATTAGCTTCTATAATAGTCCCTACAATATTCACTGTATCATTTTCCCACAATGCCTCACTATCTTTTTACCTCCCCATCTCACTACCTGATTTGCATTCTTCTGGGTCTAGATCTGAATAACCACCATAATATACCATTATAAGATTCCTACATGAAACTATGTTAAACTAAGTGTCTTATACTTGGTAGTTGTGAATATCTTGACTTTGTCAAGTTTCTTGACACAGCCAATCAAAATGCAGATAATGTATCGCACAACCATATCAAACATCAGATTTCTAAGGATTGAGTTTGACAGATAAACAATAATAAATAAATAGTTTGACGGTTTAATGAGTGGTTGGAAATGAGATCCTCTTGACGTACTTTAGGCAAGGTTGACAGTTTTTAATTTTTAGTTCAAAGAGCTCTGAATTTCTCAACGCTTGTAATTCTGTAACACGGCGACATAACCATCAACATCAATTCCTTTGGCCAATGTCAATTCCTTTGGGATCCAAAGGACAGTAATTAAATTAATTAATTAAAAATGTATTGTACTCTGCTAAAAGCCTAACCTGATTGGACTGTTATATATATAATTGGCTGTAACCTTAATAAGTACTTAAACAGGAATTTTACATAAAGACAGAGTAATAAAAATATGATGAACAATAAATAACATGATCAATGACAAATACATGTAGACAATAAAAGAAATGCAAAAAATTATGACTTTTAGCAGTGAGAATAGGAGGGCATATCCAGAGTCCTATTATGGGATTCCTTGATCCCCAGGTCCACATGGGTTTCCTCCGGGTGCACCGGTTTCCTCCCACTGTCTAAAGGCTTGTAGATTAGGTGGATTTTTCTTTTTGTATTTATTGGCACCCATGTAGCAGGCCTTTACCATCAATTCCAGATGCAAATGCGGTAACATTTGGCCGATGTGCTTCAACCAGGGCCTACTTTAGAGTCTGGAATGCCGTTGTTGTGATGTGATGGTGCATGTGATGGTACACCAAACAAGGTCAGGTGTGACCATGGTTCTGTCCATCTTGTGGAAACACCCCCTGCCATTTCCTCAACAAATGCTGGAGCTGATACTGCTTCACCACTGACAGGCCCTTCCTCCTCCCCACCAAGGCTTGCAGCTGTTTAGACAGGGCAAGACCCTAAAGTGACACCTCATCCTGCACTAGCCCAACTTCAGGGACCACAACACCAGCCCCTGAAAAGGCGTAATCTCTTCAGCATCTGTCCTGGACACATGGACTGGGGGTGGCTACTGGTAAAGGTTACACAAACACACCACCCGGGCAATGAAGGAGTGGCTACGTAAAAAGCATTTCATGGTTATGGAGTGGTCTAGCCAGTCTCTGGACCTCATTCCAACAGAGAATCTGTGGAGGGAGTTGAAAGTCAGTGTTGCCCAGCAACAGCCCCAAAACATCACAGCTCCTGAGAAGATCTGCATGGAAGAATGGTCCAAAATAGCAGCTACAGTGTGTGCAAACCTGGTGAATACCTACAGGAAACATTTGACCAATCAAGGTACATTACAAAGTATTGAAGCGAACTATCGTTATTGACCAAATACTTATTTTCTGCAACATTTTACAAATAAATTCTTTAAAAATCATACAATGTGATATACTGGATTTTTTTTTACGTTCTGTTTTTCACAGTTGAGTTGAACATATTGTATTGGTCATGGGCAGCTCCCATTGGCTGTGAGGGAGGAATGCATAATGAGAGTGGAGAGATTATGGGATTTGTGATGTTTGTGTGTTTTCCCATGCTTTCTGTGAGTTGTGTATGTGTTAGGAGTGGAGCAACAGTGAGCAGTGTGTGTGTGTTCTTGGCAGAGCGAGCTGATGGTGGATGTCCAGATTTACCATGGATGTGACAAGTATGGTAAATGATAACTCGGTCGGTTTGGCCATCCACCATCATGCCTCGCTCACGCGTTAATGCTTGTGTGTATCCTAGCCTCTGGGGAGCACACCGGAAACAGGTTAATCTTTTTAAAGACTGGTTTGAGCAAGCAATAAAAACCTGGCCTGTTCCTACTGGTTAAAAGGCATTACTGTGCGCGAGCGTGTCATTAGTGACTCTCTCTCTCTGGAGAACCATTACATTGGTGTCAGAGCCGTGGGATGGACCTGTCGCTGCTTGAAGAGGTGGAGCGGCTGGTAGCTGAGCTGGAGGGAGGACGGAAGAAGAACCGGAAGTTCCTCGAAGAGCCAGAAGGGAACAGCGCCCCCAGAGGAGGGCGGCGAAAGGTTTAGCCAAGAAAGGGTTCCCTGACTTTCCCGTGTCAGCACAGCTGGAGCTGACACTGCAGTCGTTCCTCCAGGGGTTGAGCGGCTTCGCAAACACGCAGCTGGTGGGACCACACACATGGAAGGAGGCGCTGGGGGTGGCAGAGAGAGCGGAACATTTGTTCGGGATTCAGACCGCGCGGCAGGGGAACGATGGACAATGGCAGTGTTTCGTGTGTGGAGCTTTGGGTCACCTCGCCAAGTCCTGCCCAGGCAACCACCAGATGGGCAAACGGCCGTTAAATGAAGAAGGGGAGGCGAGGAGGGGAGCTCGTTACCCGGCAGAGTAGAGGCTTTCCCACAAATGAGGTCAGAACCATCACAGGTGAGTGCGTGGCTGTGTCCGGAACCCAACAAGTGAAAGTCACTATTGCCGCGATTTTGGTCGAACACCCGTTCCTGGTAGCCGACATTGAGGAGCAGTGCTTCACATCGATAGGGGTAAAATGCGCGTGGGGCGAGAATGGTTTATGCTGAGAAGCGAGCGCAGAGTTAACGGGGTGCATGCAGTGCTGAATAGGCCAGTGGAGGTGGGCGTAGGCTCAGATGAGATCGAAGCGATGTGCGTATTGGAGGCTTGCAGCTGCGAGGGGCTAAACGAGGCACAGAGCGAAGCGGTAAAACAACTGCTAGCCGCATACAAGGACATTTTCTCAGTGGACAAGCAGAGCTGTACCCGCACCGATCTCGTGCAGCACCAGATTAACACCGGGGGCACTGCACTCATCCACGAACGATCCAGGCAGCTTCCGCTGGCCCGGACTTGGCCAGCGGAAGCTGCCTGGATCGTTCGTGGAGAAAATACAGGAAATGCTGGCTGATGGGTTTATCGAGCCTTCGAGCAGCCCGTGGTCCGCGCCAGTGGTTTTGGTAGAACGAAAGACGGGGGGTGGCGGTTCTGTGTCGATTACAAGCGACTTAACGCAGTCATGCGGAAAGATTTGTACCTGGTCCTGCGCATCAACGAAGCTTTGGACCGAGTTTCGGGGTCTGCGTGGTTCAGATCGCTAGATCTGTGCAATGGCTATTGGCAGGTAGCACTGGCCACGGAGGCTCGGCCCAAAACTGCGTTTTCAATCGGCTAGGGGTTATGGCAATTCTGCGTCATGCCGTTCAGGATAAGCAATGCCCCCGCTACTTTCGCACGCCTGATGGAGCGGGTGCTGGCGGGCATTCCCCCATCTTGCTGCGTGGTTTACTTAGACGATCTCTTGGTGCATGCGAAGACGTTTGACGCAGAGTTAGCCCATTTGGAGGAAGTGTTCGAGGCTATCTGACGGGCAAAGCTGAAATTACATCTGCGTAAATGCCACTTATTTCGCCGTGAGGTAACCTTCCTGTGCCACGTCGTGAGCAGAAAAGGGGTAGCGACTGACCCAGCAAAGGTTAGCGCGGTGAAGGAGTGGCCTACACCCAGTAACGTTCGGCAGCTAAGGAGCTTCAAGGGATTAGCCTCGTATTACAGGCGGTTCATACGGGACTTCGCCACAATAGCAAGCCCATTACACCGGCTCACCCAAAAAAGGGTTGCGTTCTCGTGGGGTGACGACTGTGCACGAGCGTTCGTCACTTTACGCACAGCGCTAATTATGGCACCTATTTTGGGGCACCCGGACACTAATCAGCCGTTCATTCTCAACACCGACGCGAGCGATGTAGGTATTGGAACTGTCTTGGCCCATGAATACGGTCCAGTACTGGCCTATTTTAGCCATTATCGAAGGCGGAGAAGATTTATCGTCGCGGACAAGTAGCTTAATGGGAGAGTTTAACAGTGAGGGGTGGCGTGCTGCTCTGCTGCTGGAAAAAGCTAAAGTGGAGCAAGCTGATGGTGGATGTCCAGACTTACCATGGATGTGACAAGAATGGTAAATGATAACTCGGTCGGTTGGGCATCCACCATCATGCTTAATGCTTGTGTGTATCCTAGCCTCTGGGGAGCACACCGGTAATAGGTTAGTCTTTTTAAAGACTAGTACGAGCAAGCAATAAAAACCTGGCCAGCTACTAATGGTTAAAAGGCATTACTGTGTGCGAGTGTGTCATTAGTGGCTCTCTCTCTCTGGAGAACCATTATAATATGATGAACATTACAGACTCTATTATCTTTTTAAGTGGAACAACAGAATCAGTGGCTGAAAAATACTTTTTTGCTCAACTGTATATTGGTTAACACATGGTTAAACAGTGAATCATTGTCCTTCTGTCATCTTACAATTCTATACTGCTGTCTATGTAGCGTCCCCGGTTGAAATGATGGTATCTTCAACTGATGGGCAATTACAAACACTATAAGCAACTCAAACAGTGCATTACCTTTAACCTTTGTAATTTTGCCATTTTATACATTAAATCACACACATAAAACCATGAGACATATATAGAAAAACAATGCTGTTGAAAATCCGTGCCGTGTGCATTCACTCGTTGGCCAGTGAAAACGTGGTCTTTACATTTAACATTAACTTTACAATATGGAAACCATAACTAAACACTCTCTTACTTAATACACTCGAATTCTGACCTTGTTCCCTCATCAACCAGGTGCTAATAAACTTTTGCAGCTCTGTTACCATGCAGTGGCCAAACTCATACCTCTTTATTTTGATAAAACTGCTAGATATCCAGTGTCAATCAAATGTAAAGCACTATGGATGATTATCAAGTCTTCAGTACAAATGGACAAACTCATTTTTCTGTCTGTCTTTTTGTCTGTTTATCTGTCTGTGTGTTTCTAAAAGTTAAAGTTTAAAGCCAACTTGACATCATTACAAATGAAAGAAATTGTGAAATTGGTCTATAAAGACCCAGCCTCTGATTCATCCACATTTAGACAACACTGCCATCTGCTGTGTACAGAATATGATTGCGACTAAATTATGCAATGTATTGCTAGACTTGCAATGTATAGGAAGAAGGCTTGACCCACGTCATGAGGACACTTATTATTAATGACATATTAATCCCAGCAGGTGTTACGACTGATTAGCATCTCTACTGAGGATTACGCATCACTCTCAGTTCTTTTTAAAGACCATTAATAGTGGCCTGTTGTGGCTTCATTACTGGGTGAAATAATCACCATTGTAGAGTGGAGACACCATTGTACCTTTGCTACAAAAATAATTGCATGGCAAGACAATTTGACCCCCAGTAGCATTGTATGGTAAGAGTTCATTAAAGTAATGTAAAGGCATTTAAGTGATCTGGAGGAATAAAACAGGAGAAAAGCTTTTGTTTTATAATTACATATTATTGAATTACATATTTTTTAAATCTAGGTTTAAAAAGTCCGTTTAAGCTTGTAAATTCTTTATATACAGTAGTTCTAGATCATATCTTGTTGGTTATTGTATTTGTTATTTGTTGTAAATATATGTTCTTGATATTGTTGTAAAGTATCTTTGAAAGGAGCCTTAAATCAAATTAATAATGATATAAAATTAATAAAGAGCAATGCATATGTATTATTATTATTATTATTATTATTGTTATTATTATTATTTAAACATATCTTAAATAAGCTTATTTATTTGTAAAGATGTTATTTAGATAAAATAATAATTTATTTGATGTCTCAGTTCAGAATTTGGCTACCTTCTTTAGAGCTGAAGATGTGAGTGGACTTTTTCTGCTACAGAAGTGACTGAATTAGTAGGGGATTCTGTTAAAATTAGAACATACACATAATTTGTTTACTGGCAAGAATGTCCTTTATAAAATGCTCTACAATTATGCACTGAAAAAATTTGATTTTCATTTTTCTAGGTGGAACCCGAACATACGCAGACACATGGCTAATGTTACTAAGAACACTCTTGATGTTCTGAACACAGTTTTCGTCATGAAAAGCATGGACTTGTCTCTTGAAGGTGCTTATATAACCATCACTATTGTTCTCTTTGCTTATATCTTCTCTGTGGTGTGTAATCTACTACTGATTGGAACTATTGTATCAAATAGAAGTTTACATGAACCAATGTATATATTGCTCTGCACTCTCTCGTTCAATGACATTATTGGTATCACTGCACTGATACCAAGGACCGTTTTTAACCTTATTTTTAATTTTTTCCTCATCACCCTTCCTGCCTGTGGGATTCAAGCCTGGTGCTTGCACACATACGCTGGTGCCACTTTACTTATATTATCAGTCATGGCATTTGATCGCTATGTTGCCATTTGTCACCCTTTAAGATATCACACAGTCATGTCAAGGACTACTCTCGTATGTCTCATTGTCTCCATCTGGACCATTGTTTATGTTCTAGTGGTGATTCTCTTTGGCCTCACCTTTCAGTACCCTTTCTGTAGCAGTGAGCTTAGGTCTTATTTCTGTGACAATGCAAGCATTTTAAAGTTGACCTGTGCTAAGGACACTACAGTAAATAACATCTACGGCCTGTTCATAACTGGGTTTTTTCATGGTATTGCTTTGTTTTCCATTGTCTTCTCCTACACATGTATTCTGATTATATGTTGTAAGAACAACGACTCAGAGACTAAGTCTAGGGCCTGGCACACCTGTGGCACCCACCTGAGTGTCTTTGTTATTTATGAGATTTCAAGTGGTGCTGTCGTTCTAGTTCATAGGTTTCCCAACAGTCCCCCCATTCTTCAGAAAATCATGTCAATGCTGTTCGTCATAATTCCTAACTGTTTCAACCCAGTTATTTATGGACTCAAAACCAAGGACGTTAAATCTAAGGTGAAAACTTTAAAGAATAAAATTTTTGGCCTAAATAACCTACAACTGACTAAGACTTAACACACAACACAGGCAATTTAATCATTCCAAATTTTCTGAAATGTGTCGATTTCATGTATTCCTAACTGATCACTGATAAAGAAAAGCTTAATTTTTCATGAACTTTTTTGGGCATTGATTCAATTCTCAAACATGCATAGCTGTAAGGCCCCACTGGGTGTGGAGATCCATGGCCAGGATTAAATTACGCCAGATCCAGAATCAGATCTATTCCATGGCTCAGATTTACCACTAATCACACAGATCTGCCTCATTTGAATGATAGCTATTTAAACAGGACCTCCCATTTCCTCTGATCTGGTTATCTTGGTATTTTGACCCTGCTCATTTTTTGGGATTGCGTTTCAAACCATATTGCCTCTATAGTCTTTCATACAACACATGCTACATTAGGGCCTTGGGGGTGCAGAAGGGGTGGGCAGTCCCACCGTCTGCCAGC